>PISX010016074.1:0-47487 GCA_004024625.1 Mellivora capensis
ATATGTTTATAAAAAATTAAAAAATTTATTTAAAAAAAGAATATAGATGTTTAAGGATATATGTATATTTATATATTTTAGTATTCTTAAAAATATTTTTGAGAGAAAGTGATGTGGCCTACACATGATGAATGTTGCTTACAAATCTTCTGACTTCGTGGAAGTTGCCCACCATCAAGAATAGTTTGAAGTCCACTTGGCTTCATAAAAGTCAATGAAAAACCAGCTAAGACATCAATTTATAGCTGTGACATCCTGCTTCAACATGGACACATACCACCTGGTTGCCTTTTTTAAAGATAAGAAAAATGTTTTTTTTAATCTCATAAATTGACTTTTATTTGGAGAGTTCCTGTCCTTTTTAAATCGTCCTGAAAATTCAAGTGCTGGTGTATTTCTGTACTCCAACAGAAAAAAAAAAAAAAAAAGAAAGAAAGAAAAGTTTCTCTGTGTGACGATCCTTCAGTTAGGAATACTATACACTGGGCCCCCAGAAGACATCCCTCTGTCCTAACATTGCTAGAAACCACTGAAGGGGAGTAGCAAACTGTACACGGATGATCCTTATTAAGTCCGACTTGAAAATTTTTCTCTCCATAGCAGCACTTCATGGGGAGGGAGGGGGAAATGTCTCCGTTTGCAAGTAAAACTCAACCAAATGATAATACACTGTTAGATAATATGCCTTTCCAGACACTGATCAAGTTAACTTTTTTCTCTATGCAAAACGGCATCTTCTTTGAAGCTAGGCTGCTATCACTTGATATTAATTTTAATGTGTATTTACTAATCTCCAAAATTCAGTTCATTCTCCATTGGTTTTCTTTACCTTCAGGTAGATTAAAATATTCTTAAATGCCACCTCCTCAGAAGATTCCTGAAGTGTTCTAAGCCTTCCCAGAAGCTATTGGTCAATGTTGAACAATACTGAGAATTCTAAAGTAATAAAGTAATTCCATACAGTAATGCCCACTGGCAAAGCTCCAAGTAAGAGATGCTACCAGCTGTGTGGCTGATGGATGAGAGCTGTTTCATGTGTTTCTTCCTAAATAGTTTCCTTTGATATTTAAACATTTTTATAGTAATGTATTTTTGTTGTTGTTGTTTTCTCTTTCCTCAATCTTCTTCACCCATCTTTCCCTGCACCCCTCCTTCCTCCTCCTTCCTCACTGGATTTGTCAGTCACTGTGGTCAGTCTCTGCATTCCATCTGGGTTGCTGAAGAAGGCAGTGCAGTTCGTTTTTGCCTGTTTCGTCAACTTCAGAACTTTAGTGGGCTCTCAAAAACCCTTCTTTTGCTCTCTAGAGCATTACTCTATCATCCTCTCATTTTGAAACTAGGTGAGATTTAAGCCCCTGGCATTGGTAAACTGCATATCGGTGCTCACTAGAGAAGAGAAATCAGGTAAAACACACAACGTTAACCTGGGTACCTGGACATGGGACCTAAATTGTCTGCTCCAAACCAAAGCTAAAAATGGTTATGGAGCCTCCTCACACACTTGGTTTCTTCATGATAGGGCAGGCCCTGCTTGAGGCAGATAATTAATTCTCCCCTCTTTGTTTCTTTTCCTTTTTAGCACCTGTCCTTCTACTTCAGAATGCCCAGACCTTCACTTTATTTCATTGTTGAAGACACTGAGGCACAGAGAAGGGAATGGACTTGCTCATGGGACCAAATCAGTAAGAAGGTCACATTTCCAGTTGCCATCTAATACTAAATTCTGAATTGAAACACATCAGGTGCTGTGAGATAAGGACACCTCTCTCTCTCGCACAGAAGGCATTTCTAAGTGTCCTTAGACGCTGTGTCTCATGCTGCTTTCCCCCTTTTTTGCGACTATCAACAGGTTCGAAGAGGCCATTCAACTATTCTGTGGCGTCTCCAGCACATACCAGAGCGAGGGGAAAAATGTGTATGCTTCCTGAAGGTTCTAGAGCATTTTGAGCAGTTGGGAGTGTGTGGACTAGGAATGGTGAAAACAGATGGGGAGCGGAAACAGTAAAACAGGAAAAAATGTTATGAGGTCATGAAACATTGCTGAGGGCCGTAAATGGACCTCTGAGGATGAAAGGAGAGGTGCTTTGTGAGAATCATTCACAAGACGGAGCTGTGCGTGACAGCGACAAGAGTGAGACAGAGTTGAGGGTTAAAAATATGACCACCTAGGGCTCTGTTACCAACTGGAAACTTCTCCATTGACATGAACATTCTCCTCATGGTGAGCTCATCCTTACTGTGGCAAGTGAATGGCTTTCCTTTCTCTCTTCTATTTCATTGAGTGTATAAATGATGCCTCTTTTGCATGGAGGGGCACTGGGAAAGGCATTTAGCTAACTACTCTTGAGAATAAGCTTCGGTGGGAATAAGGTGATCATGGAGCTCTCCCATTTCTTCATTGCTTTGTATTTCTGTAAATAATATTTAGAAAAGTATGTTGACAGGGCACTCCTCTAAGTTTGTCTTAAGTAGTATGTCCGATGTCTTCACAAATGCTGTCCCCCACACGGAAGGACTGTGGTTTGTAAGATCCTGGCTGTGGTTGACCTGAACCAGATTTCTCCTGAGCTGAAAGGTTTCTTGTTTCATTTGGAATCTCATATATTCCATTTCACATTTGAACACTTCCCCATGAACCTCTATGATTTTATTATGAAAAAATAGTAAATAAATATTGGGGTATTTCAAAATAACAAATACTTTGGATATCCCCATGTTAACAGTGGGGAAATGAATAACCCCTTTTTGAAGTCTTCAAAAGCACATAGGGAGCTAGAGCTTTTGGCTCTTATTATTGATTTAGAGTTGCCTTTTGAAGAGTAGAAAAATTGCTAATTAACTGGTGACTCAGTTTCTCTTTAAGGAAGTTTAAACCTAATTGCTGTGTAGATATTTAAGAATGGCTATTTATTGAAAAATTGCTATGCTATCTTTGGTGAAAAAATAGTGTAGAATTAAAATGTAGTATGATGGCCTGAGGTTGGCTTTTTTTTTTTTAGGTTGGCTTTTTTAATGCTGGTTTTTTATTTGACTTCCAGAACTCTGTTTCTTTGTTTCCTTCACACTCTTCGTAAGTACATTTACTGTAAAATAGCTCATTAGAATTACCACATGTGGTCTTTGCAGAGATTATTTTTAGCAAGGGTGGTTTAGTTCATTAACCATTTGATTTTGATCACATCAGCAAGAAGGACTAGTTACAGAAATGTTAATGAATGCACATTCATGGAAGAGAACTAGGGAATTAATACAAGGGCACTTTGATACAAGAATTAGCTTTCAGTTTTTATGCCGAATGCACAATAAAATAATTTGTAGTGACCACAGAAATGATGAAAGTTTTGGCCTTTCCAATTTTTTTTTTTTGCACATCAGGATGGTGAATTATCTGTTTAGAGGCTCTCAGACGTTTTCCCCCTTCTGTAAGTAGTTAAGGTAATGAATGCACTTTGCAGTCATGCAGACTTAGGTCTAAATCCCAGCTCTGCCATACCCTAACTTAGATAATGCTATTAAAACTCTATCTGCCTCTGTTCCCTCATCTATCATAAGGCCATATGACACTTATCCCACATAGATATTGTATGAATTAAATAATGTAAGATGAGGCATATAGTGATGGGCACAAGGAATGCTCTTTCATACCGTGGCTTATTTAGTAATCCTATGTATCCTTCTCCTTCTAGGTATGGGTAGCAAATTGGGCCAAAGTGGTGAGGGAAAGTTCCAAATAAATTGGTATTTATTATACAATAAGCACTTTACTCTTAATTCCTTCTCTTAATTCTCTTAATTACTCTTAACTCCTACTCTTAATTCCTTCAAACCACCCTGAGAGCATCTTTTTTTTTTTTTTAAGATTTCTTTTATTTGACAGAGAGAAACATAGCGAGAAAGGGAACACAAGCAGGGTGAGTGCAGAGGGAGAAGCAGGCCTCCCACCAAGCAGGGAGCCCAATGCGGGGCTCGATTCCTGGACCCTGAGATCATGAACTGAGCCAAAGGCAGACGCTTAATGACTGAGCCACCCAGGCACCCCTGAGAGCATTTTTATTCCCATTTTACAGAAGAGGAAGCTAAGGCTTAGAGAGGAGAAACTTCCCAGGGTCACAGAGGTAGTAAGTAGCAGAACTCAGGATTATTCCAGGTGGGCTTGCTTTGAGACACTGGCCCATAGACAGTAGACTAATCTGCATTGGCTTCATGATTAAATAGCTGCTTTCAAGTCAGCTGTTCCGGCCACATGACCCCCTGGGGATGCTTCTCTAATCCTCTTCAGGGATTCTGGCCACCAGTTTAAGATACAGTGTCAGAGGAATTCCAGTGAAATGTCACAAATGTCAGAGCCTTCTTCCCCTGTCCACAGATGATAACATTTTGGGGGTGTTTGAAGGATAATCAAAAGATGTGTAATCCTCAGACCTTGTCTATTATCTAATTTCCCCTCACCACCTATGATTTCTAGTGTAGCCAAGAGCATATGCTACCCCCTTTCTTAAAACGTTTTGTGATTTCCCTCAGATCTTCCATTTAATGGAATGCCTCATTTTTCTTCTAACAGGTGGCCAATCACAAACGCTGCTTTAGCCAAACTAAACATTAGATGATTGTTATTCTTGGAAAACAATGCTAAAGTCCAGAACTATAATTGCCTGCCAGGTAACACAGCGTAGTAAAAATAACATAACATTGGCTTGCCTGGTTAAAGTATTGCTTTTATTCTGGATCAGAATCCATTGGCCTTGGTACCGGCAAAGTATATAGCACAATAAAATGCTATCAATACCAATTTATTGTGAAATGGAGTCAGAAGGCTGAATACCAAGAGAACTTTCTCATCAGCTAGTAATGATGTAATAATGAGTACAAGCCCAGCACACTACACGCGTGAATGTGACCTTTTTTCTTTCTTTTGGCTTAAACATTTTCCATTCCATCTGAGTAGCAAAGGCCTTTACTATATTCACAGTTTTTCTCTGGGTTTCACATCATTCCCTAAAATCATTGGGTGTTTTATCTTGAAAGTAAAACCCAAGGAGTTACTCAGTTCCTTGTCAAGAGTGAACTAAGACAGGGTGCATGGGTGGCTCAGTGGGTTAAGTGACTGCCTTCCGCTCAGATCATGATCTCAGGGTCCTGGGATCGAGCCCTCCATCTGACTCCTTGCTCCTTGAGGGAGCCTGCTTCTCCCTCTCCCTCTGTCCCTCCTGCTGCTTGTGCTGTCTCTCTCTCTGTCAAATAAATAAATTAAATCTTTAGAAAAAAAAAGAATAAACTAAGCTCAAATTTGAGTCTCAATTTGTGGACTGTCTTACTAAGAAATTATATTTGTACATGTTGCTTGTTTCTCTTAAGTAACCTTACAGTCAAAATCAAAATTATAAGTAATTTCAATAGTAATTGAAAGTCTTTTCAAATGTAGGCAAATCAAGTGTTCAAGTGTAAACAAAGAGATGAAGACATTCAAAATCTGAGGAGCATCAGGAGCTAATGTAAGGGTCTAGGAACTAGTAGACTTGAGGCCAAGGAACACTTCTGAGCAAGAGTTTTGAGATAAAATACAGGGTGTCCAGTTAAAGTTGAATTTCAGGCAAACAAAAAAATATTTTTAAGAGAAGTATGACCAAATATTTTATAGGACATGCTTTTCCTATAAGATGATTGATTGTTTATCTGATATTGAGGTTTAACTGAGCATCCCATATTTTTGTTTTTAAGTCTACCAAGCCTACTCTAAGCTTCAATAGGCTTTCACTTGAAAAAATAAGGTAATAATCCCTAGCTACCTCATCACATGGTTAAGATATTCAAATGGGGCCAATGATAGCATAACATGATAGCCTAACATTTTTGACTTCAACATATTCAGCTCTATGCCTATCCCCTCATAGCTCACAAAAAGAAAAAAAGAATTAGAGTCAGAGAGAGACAGAGAGACAGAGACAGAGAGGCAGAGGGGGATAGGAAATAGCACGGGCCATCCACCCAGCCCTCCAGTGCCGAAGCACATGCCTGAGGGTGAGAGTGACAGGCTAGGCTGTCTCTGCTGAGGCTTCTGTCTCTCTCAGGCTGCTTCTCAGAATGTGAGCACCTGATGGTGCAGGAGTGTGATTCTAGTGTTTAAAGATACTTATTTTGCATGCAACATGGTCCCTAAACGCAAGCCAACTGCTTCATCTGGAGCTCAACCAAAGAAACAGCGATCTGTTCCAATGGCAGAAGAAAAAAAGAAATCGTTGGACTTACTGAGAAATGGGATGTTGAAATTGAATGTGGCACTTTCTAAGGGATTTTTAAGGGTAATTAAACTGTAGACAGTCTTCACCTTACATATCGGTCTGAGGGCCCAATCTCCATGTCAGATAAAATTCCACTATCATTGATGTGAAAAGTGTTTTGTACTTTTTTTTGTACAAAAAGTGTTTTGTTAACTGATGCAAGCCATCATTATTTTTATATTCTTCTTTTACTTCCTGTTATTTTTATTATTTTCATTACTATCATCATTACACTGAATAAAGTGATATTTAAGATTTTGAGAGTCTGCCACAGAACTGATAAATGGGAAACAATGTGAAGATGCAAACAGATTCAAACATAACTATAATTCGATTGCTTAGGACTACTGTCATGGAAGAATAAAGGAGTAAATGTACGTGGTAAAGCATTTTAAGGGGGGGAAAACCTTAGATGCAATGAGATAACTTACTACAAATACTAAGCATAATTACTGCACAATGACAGTACTTCTTTATAATGAAATTACGGGATATGAGAGCTTGTTGAAATGATTGGAGGAAAAGTAAATCTTAGAAAAAGAAATCTCCTGGAACTTCTGTCTTGTACATTGTAGCATCATCTTTTATGGGTGCCAAAGGAACCAAATAGACCAGTCATTTAAATTGACTTATTAAACACTTAAGAATATGCTATGGGGAATTATCCTGCCCTAGCGGGAAGAAGGGTCAACCAATCTCAATGACCTTGCTTTTTCTGATTGTTATTAGAGTTTTTCCTAATACCTATCTACTGAGTGATTCATTCAGATTAGAAACTGATAGGAAGATTAGTTGAAGATTAGATGATGAAGAAGAAGATGTTACTTTCATAGCTTATTGCACTTATTTGGATATCATTGCATATATTATTACAGTTATTTGACTATAAACTGCTTGAATGCAGGGACCATTCACCTTTAAATTATTTTTTTTAAATTTGAGTATAGTTAGCACACAGTATTACATTAGTTTCAGGGGTACAAAATATTCACCTCTTTATTCCCTCCAGTACCCAGCTGAATATTTTCATCCTCACTCCTTTGGGGTAGTATTATTTTTTAGCCCCATGTTTAGAGCTAGGGAAACAGAAATTAAGTCACTTGTCATGGTGTCATAACTGGGATGTGGTGTAGGCGGTCCAGCCCCGACTGAAGTGGTCCACTCTTAATGCTATACACATGTCCCACAGTCATATCAAGAATACACTGAGGGTCGTGAACACAGGCTGATTAATACACATCAAAGGGGATTCAGTAAGAGTTCCTAAAAAGACGAGCTGACACACGAACCATGTGTTACCTTGTAGAGGTAGGATTCCAGTCAGGGGAGGAAGATTACTCAAAGCAGAAGAAATGCTAGAGGTAAGGAGGAATGAGCAGGTTGAGAAAAGCAAGTGAACTCACAGAATCGTAAGCTGTGAGAATGGTGTGGTACCAGAGATGGTCAGGTATGACTTTCATTGACCGTTTGATTCTAAGTCATGAGACTGTCATGGGGCAAGGTGAGGCTGAATTGATGAGAGGATCCAGATGGAGAACATGGGAGGAAGAATGACTGAGGTGGGCACAGGCCAGAGATGAAGAGGTCACAGGAGGAACTGTAAAAGGGGAAGGTGGAGATTAAGGGTCTCAAAGTACCCTCTTCTGTTCTGCCATCGCTTCAGTCTGGGACATGCTGGATTGGACTTGCTGAGAGGTCTTCTCAGGTAAATATATCTAGCAGTAGTTGGAATGCAGGTCTATAACCCAGGGAAATATTCATGGCTGTGGAAGCAGATTTTTCAAGTCATCCAAGAGCAGAAGGCTCAGGAGAACATAAAGTTGCCTAATGAGAGACAGGATATAAGTGGAAAAAGGAGCTGAGAGTAGGCACTGGATCAGGCCTACATTTGAAGTGTGGGCATAGAAAAGAGAGGAAATGGTCAGGAAAGTGGCAAGCTTCTAAAAAGTCTGAGGAAGTCCCATTTATTTCACATAGGTAAAAATGACTAGTAGGAAATGATAATTTTGGTTTTTAAGTAACACAATGTTCCCTTCCCATCCCTCTACCTAATGACATGGATACACACACACACACACACACACACACACACACACACACATACACACACCACCTTTGCTAAAGGCAGTATGTTCTACATTATACTTAGGAAATAAATACTTCCAAGAACTGTACAGAAAGACTCTTAGAAGCGAAAATCAAAAAGGATTTCAAGAGCCCATTTGGTCCATCTCTTTGCCAGTAGGGGCATTTCCTAAATCATCCAAAGAAGAAAATTGTCAATTCTATTTTAAAATATCTCTACAGATGGTGATTCCATAAGCTCCCCTGCTAATTTGCTCCAGTGTTTAATCAGCCTGACACACAAAGTTCTTCTTTACATCTAACTCAGTGCTCTCTTGTTACAATGTAGAATCTATTTCTTCCACAGAAGTAGTTATCTAAAACAATCTAATAACTCAGAAAATCCATGTCAAATGTTATCAATCCTAATGGTGTTAAGATGCACATGGTATTCTTATTTCATGTCAATAGCACACAGTTTAGTCCCAATGACAAAGTCATCTCATCTTAAATCTACTATAAGCTGGCACTGATGAATACTCAAGTGTCCTTTTGCTCTGAATAGGAAAAATATGTGCAGAAGACTTTTTTAGAATTACTAAACCAGAGTTTTTTTGAAGAAAGTCCCCATCTAAAAATTTTAATGACTCTTTGGGGACTTCTGTAAGCCTTTTATGTGTGATATATATGATTAAATGCAAAATCTTCAAGTGCCCGTAGGTTTTTATAATGTTATAAACATTATTTCTTAATTACTCTCCTTCTTAAAAAATGCCATTGGGCACTTGGTTTATTCTTTAAACCAGAAATCCACATAAATTCTTGTAGATTTGAACTTTTTCAGATGATAGGCAGTAAAGGAAGAGATTACTGAAATAGCTGAAAAAGAGCAACAAGACAAAAGCTTTATTTTTTAATTTTATTATTGACATTGGATTGGGGCCAACCATGTGTGCCCAATGCTGTGGAATACTTCATTAACCACAGAGATATGGCTAAGAAGGGAAGGAATATCCTCATTGAAAATGTAGATGCAAAAAAGTTACAAAGCAGAATTTTAAAAGCCTTCCCTATTTCTCCCATTTCTTTGATAACACTCCCAGCAGCTTCCTGGAATTTGCACCATCTTGGGCCCCCAGGACTGTAGGTGCCAAAGGGGAGAAAGCCACACCAAAATTACAGACAAAATGATCAAGGAAGAGCACTATGACCTTCTCTCATAGACAGAAACAAACTAAAACAAAACAAAACAAAATAAACAAATAGTAGAAAGCAAAACAGTAGCCCAAAGATATTTAGGGACCAACAATGAATATTTTTTAAAAGAGCCACGAAGAACACAACTTCAATGAATATTGAGAAATAATCTCAGTTCTTGTAAAAATACAAAGAACTGTCCTTTCATTGTCATGAAGGATCCGCATACTATGCTATCTTTCACTCACAGGTCTACCCTCTAGAAAACATGCTTTTGTATGTGCCTAGAATTTTCTTCCCACTCTCAATGCTTTCTTCACTTGCCTCATACTTTAGTTTTCTCAAGACTTGACTTAGGTGGTATCCACTTCAAGGAAGCCATTGTTGACCTTCTTAATAGAGAGGGATGCTCCTGTTCTCCCTACCTCAATGGCTCCCTATATTTAATGCATCCTGAGATGAATCATGTTATATTCGCATTGTTTCACAGCTTGCCCATCTGTCCTTCCCTACCCAGTGTCAAGGGCAGGAGAGAACCTTTATCTTATTCAGGCCTACATTCCTAGTGGATGGCACATTGTGTTGACTAAAGTGTGTCAAATATACGAAAATCAAATAAATGCATATATGGCTCCAAAGACTTTCCTGCTACTCTATTTGTTGATGTCATTCTTAGGCCTTCCTGACCTTTCAATGAGGTCAGTGTTATGGACTGAATTATGTCTCCTCAAATTTGTATGTTGAAACCCTAATCCTCAACATATTAGAATGTGACTATATTTGGAGATAGAATCTTTAAAGAGGCTATTAAGGTGGATATCCTTATAAGAAGAGTTACCAGGGGTAGGAATGCAGAAAAATGACCATACAAGAATATGGAGAGAAAACAGCCCTCTGCAAGCCAAAGACAAGAGGACTCAGAAGCCACTAAACCTGCTAACACCTTGATCTCAAAACTTTCTGCCTCCAGAACTGCAAGAAAATTAACTTCTGTTATTTAAATCCCCTAGTTAATAGTATTTGTTATGGTAGCCTGGGCAAACTAATACAGTCAGTATTTTCTCTTATACATCCACTCTTCCCCTTTTGTTTCCTAATTACATTTTTAATATCTTGATCAAAACTCTTTCCCACTTAGGTAAAACAAAAACTGTTTAGGTTTTTCAAAGACAGGAAATTTAATGCAAGGATTTGGTTACACAAGTTTCAAAAAGCAGAGAAATTAAAAGGGAGCTGGTGAAGCAACTCAGAACAAGAAGCTGCTATCAACCAAAGGATCTGGAGGGACAATGGGAAGAGGAGACTTTACCAGAGCCCAGAAGTAAGGAGTGTCTCTCAGGACTTCGAATCAGGCTAGCAGAACTGGTGTCCACAGGAGAGACAGTCATTTCCTGAGACAGAGAGGAAAAGAAGAAGCAGGGCTGCTGACTTCCTTCTACCCTCCAAAGTTGAGGTGCCCGCTCTTGGAAGAACAGGTCAAAAGCTATTTGACAAAGGAAACTAGGAAATACAGCATGCAGGGATTATCCCTCTTACTCTCCCACCACAGAGGAGCAGAGAAAGGTGAGAAATGGATGTGAGAGCAGAATTAAATGATGCGCACAGCCCACTAGAATATAAGAAATGGGAGGAATAGGGGTGTATATGTCTGGTTCTTGCTTTATCCCCAGCCCAGCACCTAAAAGACACTGTACAACACGTACTAAGTATTTAACAAAGAGTTGTGAAATCAGTTTTAGTTTTAGTTTTAGAGAATTACCAAATTCTCTGCCATAATTGATATACTGCATACCTGGAAAACCCTTCTAGAGGATAAGATTCAAGAGCAAGAGGTTTTATTATCTGTTTTGTTCCTTGATTTAGTGCTACCACTTAGAGCATGCCTGACCAGTAGCAGGCGCATGCTCTAGATATACTTGTTAGACCAATGAAGAAAAGTTTGGTAGAGTGGGAAAAGCCACCTGATCATCTTGATTAGACTGTGATACATCAAAATAAATGCATTATGAAACTCTTAGGTTGGGTGTCAGAATTCCTCAAGGCCAGGTTTACAAAAAAGATTTACATGTAAAGAATGTGTGAAATAGACTTGCAAGGTGGGATCACTTCAGTGTATTAAGACTTGAAGGCAAGAAGTTAGACTAATTCTCCTTATTCTCCCACAACTGACCTTTCATGTTCTCCTTCAGACTTAACGTCCATAAAATGCATAATTGCCCTTTCTGGCAGTTCATAGAAAAGTGCTTTCCCCAGCCATTGTAGGCTGCCCTGGATGGAAAATGCCCTGGGTTCTCAGAGACTTAACACCCCGCCTTGTGAACATGAGCAAGATTATTCTCTCTGAGCAGCCCTTTTCACATGTGATACACTTGGCAAGCTGCCCTGGTAAGTGTCAAGCTCTGAATGTTTTTGTTTTTGCCCTGGTGGTCCTGAGGAGTTACTGGAATACTTCTGGGGTTCTGTTTTGTCTCACACTGTGGGCTGATAGTGACATTGAGAAGAAGCAGGTAGAGACAAAGAGAGGGCTCTGGACTGCATCGCACTGAATTCTGATAGCAGACTCCCTGTCTGCCCGGGCTGCCTCAAAGCTTCCTTCGGTCTGTCTCTGGCTCCTTCACTTTGTGCTTCTCAGTATTACAGGGCAATCTTTTGTGTGCATGTTTTCCCCTTTTGCTCCCCAGGGAGGCTTGTCAAAACTCCTTATCTGCTGATGAATGAAAGGAATTTCTCCCGTGCAGGCGGGACCTGGTTAATGCAGCTCTGGCCAGCACCAGTAGGTCATTGAGTTAAGGGAGCACCAAAAGGCAAAGTGCATTGGAAATATCAGAGTTGCTGTTGTGCCAGGAAGTGCCATCAGCAGGCATTTTACTCCAAGCAGAGGGATGGACAAGAAGGAGAGGTAAGGCTAAAAGAGGCACTTTGGAATCATTTATTTTGTTGGGGAGAGATATGCACTGTACCAGTTGACATTGACTTTGGCCTTTGTGGCATTCATTCCACACTGATATTTGAAAACATGTGGTTAGGTGCTTGAATGAATTTTAGAGCTGAATGAGAATCATCTCAATTTCTTCTTCATATAGGACTTTTTGATTATTTGAACTGAGATTCATTTTCTTAAATTCCTCCAACCTCAACCATCTGAAACCTTATCCAATTACACAGAGCAAAAGAGATTAGACTGTTATATCCATTAGCATAGACTTTCTATGATGCCCAGTTATGCACCTCACACATGTACTTGCAAGGAGTGATGGCTCAATTCTCAGTGAATGATTTAATCAAGGAATCAATGAGTGGATCTTCCTTCTTCCAGGGAGCTCTAGAGTATATGGCACCACTGTCCACACAAACCCTAAAAAGCAAACAGAGAGAGGAAGGAAAGAAGGGAGGTAGGGAGGAAGGAAGGAAGGAAGGAAACAAGGGAGGAAACAAGGAAGGAAGGGAGGAAGGAAACAAGGGAGGAAGGATGGGTGTCCTTGTGACCCAATGTTGGGCAGGGGATGGAGAAAGGAAATGTAAGGGCAGGGAAAATATAGGTGACTCTGCTGAGATGTTCATTATGTCTGTTACATTCTCTTGATTAATTTACTAGGTACATACTAGTTGAAAGATGTGCAAGAATATACCCTTATAAATACATCACAGTCTGGGTAAAAGCTACTAAGAATGAACTATGAGGAGCATAGGGCTTAAAGTCAATAGGGTTTAAATCCCAGCTTCACTTTTTGCTCTATGTAACCAACTCTAATGTACTTGATCATTCTGAACTTCCATATCCTCCTCTGCAAAGTGGATCTAGGAACAACAGCTATCTTACTTGGCTATAGAATGGATACACACACACACACACACACACACACACACATAGCTCTGCTCGGTTCAGAGGAGTGTGTATACACACACACACACACATATATAATTATAATATATATATATATATATATATATATATATAAATATTTTAACTTTAAAGCTATTCAATCCAAACACCTATTTTCCAGAAGGATTTGTAACATGCATATTCTTGATTCAAAAATATTTTCTTTGAAAAATTAAAAAGACTGCTCAATAAATAAAACTTCTGGAAGATATAATCTTTACCAATTTTCATTTCAGAAAGTAGACAATTCTTTTCAAGAGTTCTCCTTGTTCAGAGAGAGATGTCTTTTCTAAAGCAGACCATTTTCAGTCTTCTGTTGTGCTATCTACCAAACAGACTGGAGGAAATACAACTGTATGACTTGTATTACCTAGATGGCATAGTAGTTACATCATGCAATTAGGAATTTCATGAGAGGCATTCTAACAGATACCTTAGCTAAAAATAAAGTCCATATATTTCTGCTCATTGCATTCAGAATTAAGTCCTTTGAGGAAGAGGGTACAAAAAGACTAAAGACTCTGGACTCCTGCTCCCTTCTACACTTCTTACCTTTAACTCTGATTCTGCATCTATTGGCAGGCTTTTCAAGTGCCTCTTACTTTGTTTCAGGACCCCTAACTCAATTTCCAAATAAATACCTTACTAAAGAAAAAAAGTATCTGTTATAAATTTCTAAGTTCTAAACTTAGTTGTAAATTTCCAACTAAGTTGTAAATTTCTAAACCAAGTTCTGAATTTCTGTTTGCTCTTTCCTATCAAGGTTTCCCTGAAGGCTGATACTGGCCTAGTTCCTTTGGTTGCCATCCCTTGGGATGGGCTTGTATCTTTCCCTGTGACTGAGCCTCATCCATTCTCCCTTTAGCAGCATCTCCTGCCTTTGCCCCATCCTCCCGACCAGGAGGCTTCATGTTGGGCTAAGATGAATGCCTCTAAGTAGGATGCTGGAACTGGCTGGTTCTTCTTTTTCCTGATCCAGTTTTACACTGAACGTGCTGAAGGCCAGAGAACTCCTCAAGATATTGCATAGGAAAGGTAGCCTATTGGATGGTAAAGAAGCCACTATCATTTGAGGTTACCAGAGAGGACAGACTTTGTTAGATTCACTGAGTCACAGAGTCATGTTTATGACAGACATGAAACAGACCTTAGGGAACTCTTCCAACCATCTCTTCATAGAGACTAGTAAAGAGAGGAACAGTCTAGCAGAGGCTATAGGTAAGAGTAATTTAAATGTAAATTTGGGACTTAAGGTACTAATTTGAGATAAAAATAAGTTGTTTTTTTTTGTTTTGTTTTGTTTTTACAAAGACATGAACAGAAGAGAATGAGAAAATTAGAACCCATATGGCTGAGGGGGAAAGAAAGTTGAAAAGTTTTGTGTGCAGGGTGAGGGGTAGGCATAGGAGAGTAGACACAAGAAGTGTTCAAAAGGGAAATCCACCAGGAAGGAATTAAGAAAGAAAACTCAACTGCTAATAGATTAAGCAAGGCAGGAACTGAAAAGACCAGTTTTAGAAATTATATCAGTAGAACACCTCGAAAAGTCAAACATGAAAGAATATTTCTAGGCACGAGGAAAGCTCAACCTGTTTAGAATGGCTTAAAAGGATAATTTGGGTGAAATCTTGGAAGTGGTTGCTCTTTCCTTAAGCGAATTAGAGGTTTCAGAGACACAGCTTAACCTGGTGCAGAAATAGTGTGGAACTGGCTGTAACCAGACTCCTCTAAACCAGGCACAGCTAACTGTGTACGATTTGTTGACCTGTAGCCATGTGAAACCCAAACTTCCACATTCCCAAGTAAAGGTAAATCTTGCAGCCAAAGATGACTGGCTGAGTAGGAGATTTTGATGACCATGCTTTTTTGTATAGAGTGTTTTTCACTCTTTTGAACTGTTGCAGTCAATGCTAGCATTTATTATGTGAGTTTAGTTAATAGTAAATTTGACAGCAAAAAGGGAGTACTGCTAATCATTTGAGTACTTACTGAAGTGGAAACAATATAGGTGGTCTAAATTGACTTTCAAATAATACCAGAAGCAAATGACTATGGTAACTTCAGGGTCATGTTGACAATGCTGATGCCTATCTTGCTTCATTGGATGTGTACTTTGGTGGAAATAATGTACAGAAATTAGTTATGCTCCTTATTACCTGTGAGGGTCCCAGGTCTTATAAACCCTCAAGATTAAGGAATGTGAAGATATATATGTTTATTATCATGTAAATATTCAATAACCATTTATGGAGTCTCTACATCTTATAGGAACTATAGCATTTCCAAACATTATTAAGTAAAACTGGGAGAGTTTACAGCTGTTAGCATGCTTTGTAAATTTTAGCTTTATGTACCAAACAGAAGCTTGCTTAGAATGCAAAGCTGGCCTTCTACCTCAACATGACAGCATTGGAGATTTTTAGATAAAGCAGGTTACCATGTAGGTAAGGTTGCTGATTTAGTCTTCAGACATCATTTATTAAAAAACAAAAACAAAAACAAACAGATATGAAAAAATCTAGTAAGTAAGATTGTATCTCTATAAATTACGGTCATAAGCAGCAATTTTTAGAAAGAAGAATTTCATCCATAATAACTACATTAAAGTCTCTACACAACAAAGTCAGCAAAACAATGGAAAAAGAGAGGCCAGAGATATGAAGATTAATTATTCAGATTTACCAAGTGTCACTCAAGCTGTTCTGTTTTGAAGATTCACTCATTAATGCATTCATTTAGTTAATCTTATTAAATATCTACAAGGTGTTTGACAGTATAAAATAGCAGGACAATGTGTTTAGCCTCAAAAAAAGCTAAAAATCTGGCAGGGAAAACTCTCTCCACATAAATATCTATGGTCCGATGCATGTCGCAATGAGGTTGTGATCAACATAGAGAAGGAGGAAGAAGGATGTGATAGTTAAGCTAGGACTTAATAGATGAGTAGAATATTTGCAAGTCAACAGAGAAAGGACATTCCAGACAGAGGTAATAGTGTATGCAAACTCAGAGCTACAGTAGTTTCATATATATATATATATATTTACATACACACACAATGTAAGAGAGATATCATTAAAAATTAGTGGGGAATAATGAGACTATTCAATAAATGCTGCTGAGAAATGAAATCTCTCTGTGGAAAAAGATAAAATCAAATCCCTATCACTATACACAAAAGGTAAATTCCTGATGAATCAAAAAGATAAAAACTTCAGAAGAAAGTATTTAAAAAATATATGTATCATCTTGAGATACAGTAAATAAGAAACAAATGCACACATTATTGAAGAAAGTATAAAGCTCACTATGTTCAAATTTAAGCACATGTTACACAAAGGACACCATAAGCAAGGTAAACAGACATACCACAACACTGGGAGAGGACTTTTGCAAAGTATATAACAAAACAAGTTATAATACCAAAATATTAAAGATGCTTACAAATGAGACCACACACAAAGCTCAATAGAAAAATAGGCAGAGGGTATAAAGAGGTAAATCACAGAAAAGGCAAAAATAATTGTTCTATAAACATCTGAAAGATTGCCTAGCTTCCCTCGTAATTTGGGTAAACCACAATTAGATACAATTCCAGACTTAGTTTGGCAAAACATAAAACGTTTGATAATAGCAGATGTAAGCAAGAATATAGAACAGTGGAACTCTTTTATACTGTGATGGAATGAAAATTTTTCTGGAGAACAATCTGGTAATATCTAACAAATTTGAAGATGGATATCTCCTTTATCTCATCAGCTTCATCCCTAAATACATAATGCAGTGAACTTTAGCAGATGTACCCAATGAGATGTGTAAAGAACACAGATTACAACATTTTTGGTTAAAATGAAAAGCTAAAATAAACCAAAAATAAAACATAAGGGTCCATTAACAACAGAAAGAATATGCCATTAAATATTAATAAGCTAGATGTATGAGTATCAATGAATAAACCTTAAAAAATATAATAGTAACCAAAAATTAAGTTTCAGCTTGATGATACCATACATGAAGTGTGGAAAGATACAAAACAGTATTATTTTCTTTGAGGGACAAAAAATACAAAAAACATTCATGGCTAAAAATAACAATGCCAAATTCACGACCATGGTAACTCTATGACATTTTCTTTTATCCAAAAAAGAGAAAAAAATCTGAATTAAGATAGGTTCCTGTATTTGTTAGATGATCCTCCATGATTTTCTGTGTATTCTGCAAGCTTTGCATTGTGAAATCAAAGTTCTTGGTTATTCATATGAATTTCGGGAATCATCCAGATGGAATGTTTTTCAAAGACTGTGACACTTGTAGCAGTGCTTTAACCAGCAGAGAACAATAAGGCTACATGGGTCTTGGAGATGGGTGATTCTTCTAACGGTGAGGGTGGTCATTGACATACTTCCTTATTTATTTCTTACCATTTCTAGAATCTTATTCTTAAGCATGAGTCTAATACGTTAACTGGGTAGGAAATCCTCAGGAGTTAGGCATAGGCTCATCCTTACTGTAATTTATGAATACATCGATTATGAAACTCAGTGATTAACAATTGCTTCACAGACTAGAAAGTTTCCCTAGCTGAGCTAAGCATGGAATAAAGTAACACTGACCTTCTCATATGTGGTTTTTTAATTTGTTTTTGTTTTTGTTTTTGTTTTTTGACAATCCCTCCAGACATATAAGCAGGGCTCAGCAGGGAGAGCTCAAGTCTGCTCCACTTGGCGTAGCAGGACACCTCAAAGGCTGGAAGCTGGAATCTTCTGACAGCTCACGCACTCACTCACTCACTCTCTAGTGAAGGCTGCTGGCTGTTGTCTGAGTCCTTAGCTTGGGTTTTCGGTTGAAACACTTCCTCACAGCATGGCAGCTCTATAGTTTCCTATTACTGCTTCAACAAAGTAAAACACACTTAGTGGCTTGAGACAACACAGATGTATCATCTTGTAGGTCTATAAGACAAAAGTCTGATAGAGAGATCACTGGACTAAAATCAAAGTATTGCAGAGCTGTATTTCTTTCTGGAGGCTGTCAGGGAGATTCCATTTACTTTGCCCAATTTGTGGAGACTGTCCACATTCCTTTGCTCCTGACTCCCTTTCTTCACCTTCAACACCAGAGACATTGCCTCTCTCTGTGCCTTTCTTCCATAATGAGATCTTCCTCTGACTAACATGCTCCTGCCTCCCACTCCATGAACATACTATAGTCCCTGCTCCTTCTGATTCAGAACTTTCTTCCCCTTCTACTTTTAAGAAACCTTGTGATTACATCTAATATAATTTCATCTGCAGGTCCTTAACTTGACATCTGCCGAGTCCCTTCTGTCATGTACAGTAATGTATTCACAGATTCTAGGGAGTAGGACATGAACATTTTTGAGGAGCCACGACTCTGTCTCCTAGAGTGGCTGAGTGCCAAGGATGAGCATCGTGAGCAAGCTAGGTAGATGCGGTCATGCGCCTCCTGACTTAGCCCCCCAAAGTCACGTGATATCACTTCCCCTGCATTGCTACTTGCCATGATGGTCAGAATGCCCACACAGCTTCAAGAGGAGGGAAAATAGACTCCATCTCCTGATGACGGAGTTCAAGTTCTGGAAGAGGAGTTAGAATAGAAATACTGCTCTGACCATATTTGTAAAATACAACCTTCCACAAATAGTGTAATACATGAAAACACCATCTCATGTATCCAAAAGCCTGTAGTAAAATCCTGCCTCTTCTCCTTAGGGGCAATATCTGTGTGTCCTTGAGAAAATCAGCCTTGCCAATGTTAAATTTCTTCATCTCTAAAATGAGCATAACAGTTGTATAATATCAAAGAATAGTGGTAGGCATGAAATACATTAATCTATATAGAATGGTTCCTGGCTCATAGTAAGACCTCAATCAACCAGTTCTATGTATTTAAGCAAGTTACTCAACCATTTTGCAAGTCATTTTCTTCATATGTAAACAGTGATCAGAGTGCTTACTTCATAGGACTGTTGTGAAGATTAAGGGGGTTTAGGTATTGCTGATAGGTACTAAGCATTCAAAAAATATTACAAACAACATAATTAAATACATTTATACTTCAAAGTATATATATAATTATAATAATTAAATATGATGGATTATAACTAATCACTCCCCCAAAGAAGGAATATCACACTAAAAAAAAAAGAAGTGGAATTACAAATATGAGACTGTATGTGCAGAGCTATGAAGAAGCTCAAAATTATTAGTTACATTTAAGGTTTTTTTTTAGGTTTTTCAAATACATACCTCAATAAAAACGATCAACCGCAATAGTATTGTGAGTGTGCACAGTGGTTCATCATAAATGACACTGGAGTCTGCTGGAGAGGGTTTGAACAGCAATACTCTTAAAGAAATGGAGTCCTAAGGAAAGAGGAGCGGTGGGCACTGGGAGGCTTTGATGAGCACTAATCCAGTCCAGGCTGGAAAGGACTCAGAGAGCTGTAACTGTGCGAGCTCACTGAAGCCAGCCAAGACTGCTTGGAGCAATGCCTTAATCACACTCTGATTAGAATGGCACTGTCTAGAAACAGATTCCAAATTAAGTCATTTTTGTCTTCAGCAAGTTCTCCTAGTACTACTGTGTATGATGTTGATAAGTACATGAAATAAAAGCTATACTGTTTTTAAAATTTCTAAAATGCCTTGTCTTTCTTGTCTTACTGAAGTAGAAAGTTCTTTTTTAAAAATAAGATTGTATATATTGGGGCACCTGGGTGGCTCATCGGTTAAGTGTCTGCCTCCAACTCAGGGGTCCTGGGATCAAACCCTGCATAGGTCTCCTTGCTCAGCAGGAAGTCTGCTTCTCCTTCTCCCTCTGCCATACCTATCCACCCCCTCACCGACTTGTGCTCTGTGGCTCTCTCTATCTCTCTGTCAAATAAATACATACAATCTTAAAAAAAAAAAAAAGATTGTGTTTGTTGGATAAGAGTTGGCAAAGGCTCACAGCTCCTCCAAGACCTCAAGGATCAGAACACTTTGATATCACCAGCAAATTCATTTTCCATCGGGGTCAGTTTCATGGACATATGACAAGTGCAGTCACACATGACCTTGAGATCGGAAGACTGGAGGCTTCTTGCTCTACAGTCACTGTTTTGGAATTATTAATAATTTTAATCTTCGAGGGGCACCTGTGTGGCTCAATGGGTTAAGCCTCTGCCTTCGGCTCAGGTCACGATCTCAGGGTCCTGGGAACGAGCCCCCATCGGGCTCTCTGCTCAGTGGGGAGTCTGCTTCCCCCCCTCTCTTTCTGACTGCCTCTCTGCCTACTTGTGATCTCTCTCTCTCTCTCTGTCAAATAAATAAAATCTTTAATAAAGTAATTTTAATCTTTGAATTTGTGTTTTGTAAGTGAAAAGTGATGGGACAATAGAGCATGAGGAGATGGGGCTTGGACCTCCACTAATATGTAATGAAGCCTCCTGCTGCCTTCCCACCTTCCTGGTATGGGTTCTTGGCAACCCATTCTCTACCCTCTGAGCCTCAAGCCTGCCACACTTACCACCTCCTGCCCTGCTCTCACCACCACCCTCAACCAAGGGCAGGGTCAGGTCATCAAGGGAAGGCTCACATTCTGCATTGCCTTCCACCCCAGGTGGGCCATGGGGAAGACCATGAAGAGGTTTGGGATTGCATATGCCTGTACCCCACAGTATCTCAGGGCAGGGTATCACGGTTTCTGTCCTACCCATTCAGGATTACCAGCTTTACAGCTTTTTTGCACAGGGTGTAGGAGGGGTGGTGGGGTGGAAAGCTTTTATCCTGTCCTGATCAAGGTTCCTAGCATGCCCTTCTGGAGGTTGGAATCCCTCAGGGTCAGCTGTCCACATGGCTTGGGTGGCCAGCACACAAAAGGGAGATTGACAAGTTGGACTGGTGGCTCAGGCTGAGCCCTGGGTTGCCTTTGAGGGTCTGTACTGACCCTGTGTATTCACTTTCCTGAGTCAGTGCAATGTTAAAAAGTTAATGAAAGACATCAAAAGGTCAAGAAATAGATCTCAAAAGAAAGGAAAAGGTTATATTTTGGTACTTTGAGCAACACATTTTTCTTTATTTCAAACAAGGAGCCCCCCAATTTTATTTGTGTTGGGTCTTACAAATTATTTATACAGCCCTGCTAAATAATCTTAATAGACTGTTGAAGTTTCTTTATTTACTTCAACTCTAAGCACTTGGTGGAAGATAAAGAATATTCAGTGCAGGGGGTTTACTGTCTGTACCATAGAGGAGGCGATTTCCCTAGTCTGAATTTAACAGTTCCTAAAGCAAATCAAATATGGCTTCAATACTGATCTCCAAAAGCTCTCTCAAAATAGTCTTTTCAATGGATGCTGGCGGGCAGTCTTCAATTAAATTTCCATTCTGACTCATTTCTGTGGTTGGCTCTTGGCACTTTTTTAACTGAAAGCAGACCTGTAATTGGTTAAAACTGCATAATGATTTTATGGATTTTTAAGAGTGCTGCTTGCTTTTGACTGTTTCATTTTGTTTTCTTTGTCATAGCATGGATTTATCTTGTTACGGCAGTGATAATGATATAGCCCATCTCCTATGCAGGTGAAGCAAAGTTTGAAGGACTCCAAAAAGTACCCATGATTTTCCCCCATATATTTCACTATTCCCCCATAAGGGACTTGGCTGCTATGGAAGAGTTGTCCCTTGTTAGCATGAACAGCCCCTCCTCCTTTGGGCTTGAAAGGACAGTGCCACACAAACTGACTTGTTACGGGATTTCATCCTACCTACCTACCATTCAGTTGGATAATAGGTTCCCCCCAAAGTACTTTTGTCCTAGGTGCATTTCTTTTCTGTCTGAAATTAGATTCCCACAAGTCAATAAACATCATAGGTTGTTAAATAATGTTCTTTCCACTTGCATTTTGCGTTCTTAAAAAAATCTTAGCAAAGCTTGCTTATTAAGCTACCTACATTCTTTTTTCTTCATTTCTTCACTTGTGTTAGCCACATGCTTCAGTGAAGGAGTAACAAAGGAGTCCTACATTTGAACTAAAAGTGCCAGCAACCCTTTTATTAAACTGCAAGTTTTATTTTTATTATCTAGTAGGTGGTTACAGTGAAAATGCTAGCATGTAGCAGAACGGGGAGGGAGGTAAACTGGAAGGATTCCTAATAGATTAAAGACGAGGAGTAGGAAAACAGCAGACCTAAGGAAGACTTTTAGGTGTAAGGCCTCATCGGCAGAGTTGATGACGGTGCCATTTACTCAGGTGAAGAAAACTGGTAGAGGGACTAGTCTGGTCTAGGGGTAAGTCAAGTGTTCCTTTTAGGCTTGATGAGATGACTATTAATATTTCCACTATCTACCTACATGGAGAAGTGAAGGGTTCAGGTAGGTGCAAAAGTCTGGATCAAAGTGGAAATGTCACATTGAATACATAAAGCTGAGAGGTAATAACCAATGGGTTTATGTAAAGTCAGAAGAGCTGATGAGATCTGGGGACAGACTGCTTTAGGGAAAACAAAAACAAACAAACAAAAAAACCAAAAACAAACCCCATAGTCTGGGCCTATCCCCCGAGGCATTTCAGTACTCACAGAAGAGCCAGCAAAGCTGACTATGAGGAGTTCTTAGAGAAGTTAGATGGAAATAGAGAGTGAGGAATCATCTAGAATAGGGTGTCTCATAGAGGGTATGATCAACTGTGTCGATCTGAAGATGATTCAAGAAGAAGAAGAAAAGGAGCTATGGGATAAAGCCTATGGCAGTCAGTTCTGACCTCAACAAGAAAAATTTTAGTGGAAAGATAGGAAAGAAACTTAATTGAAAAGAATAAGAAAAAAGAATATATACAATACTTTCAAAAACTTCTCTATACACAGGAAACAAAAAAGTTAGTGCTAACCAGAGTTCAACTCAAGTGGCTTTAGTCCATTATGCATGTTATAAATAAAGGTAGTTGTCATGTACTTACTTGTGTTCTCTCCCAAATTCATACATTGAAACCCTAACCCCCAGCATGACCAGATTTGGAGAAAGGACCGTAAAGGAGGTAATTAAGATTAAATAAGAACATAAGGGTGGAGTCCTAATCCTAAAGGACTGGTATGTTTTTAGGAAAGGAAAGAGACAGAAGAGATCTCTCTTTCCACACACAAACAGTGGAAAGGCCAAGTGAGGACACAGCAAGAAGGTGGCCCTCCACATGCCAGGAAGAGAGGTCTCACTAGAAATCAACACTGATGGCACCTTGATCTTTTACTTCCAGCCTCCAGAGCTATGAGAAAACAAATGTCTGTCTATGCCACTTAGTGTGTGGTATCTTGCTATAAAAGTCCAAGCTAATACGGTGACTTATAAAGTGTTACCTACAAAGTCTTATGCAAATTAAAAAAAATAATGATTTCATGTAAGCAAAATATTTCTCTGTTGATCTTGATCTCTATTCTATATTCTTTTCCAGTTTCAATGTACTCATCCTCTAGGTCACTCTCTATTTCAGCAAATGTACCAATATTTAGACATGTGTTCAGGACAAGAATTTCAGAGCCATCCTTGATTATCCCCTTTCTCTTACCACATCAACTCCATGTAAATAATCACGTCAGTTTTGCCTTCAGAATGTATCCCAAATCTGACCATATCCCTTCTACTTCACTTCTGCCTCCTTAGTTTAGCTGCTGTCACCCACCTGCTGTAAAAGTCTCCCAAGAGGTCATCCATATTCCACGTATGTTTCACATAGAGTAACCCTAATGTCCCATCCACAATATGAACCAAATCTTGCCTTCCGTATGCCCTCAACACTCAAATGGTGTTCTTTCTCACAGAACAAAATCTAAAGTTCCTACCATAATCACAAGGCTGCCATGATCTGCCCTCTTGGCTACATTTCTGTCTCAAAAAACTATTTCTAGATAACAAACGACCTGAAAATTCAGTGGCTTAAGACAATAGTGATTATCCCTTAAGTGTCTATAGCTTGGCTAAGAGTTGGCTGATCCTGGCTGGACTCAACTGGGCTTGCTTGGCTGGGTGGCTCTGCTCCTAGAGGGACAAGAAGGCTAGCCTGAGCTCTTGTCATCACAATGGCAGATGTGTGAGAGAGAGAGAAAGCAGAAACAGAGAAGGTCTCTTAACCCATAGACTCAGAACTGGCATATTGTCACTTTATTCTAATGACCAAATTAAATCATATGGCTAAATGCAAAGTCAAGGCTAGGAAAATGTGCTACTCCCCTTAAGAGGAGATCTACAATATCACATGGCAAACAATGTGTATACAGACAGGAATAAATGACTGTGACCAGCAATGAAGTCTATTACATACCCATTTTCCTATATTTCTTCCTTTTGTTCACTTGACTTCAAGACTCACACCTGTCAATCAAGACTTTGCACTTATGTTTCCTCCCATGTAGGAAATTATTTCTCTAGATTACTACAAAACTTTGATTCATTCATTTAATTCTCTGCTAAAATATATTCTCGAAGATTTCCATGACTAGGGGTTAAAAATTATGGCCTACTGACCAATATGTGCAAACTACTTATTTTTGTAACTAAAGTTTTATTGAAACACAGCCATGCCCATTAATTTACTCATTATGTATTAATACATACATATGACAATGATAAAATTGAGTAGTTGTGTCAGAAACTATGCCAGAAACTTCAAAATATTTACTATCTGAAAAAAAAAAATTACTATCTGGCTCTTTCCAGAATAAGTTTGCTGACCCCTACTCTATTCCAGGGTCTTTATTTTTCTTTTTGATGTTTGTCTTTTGACATTACACTATATCTTTTTGTTTATTTATGATTGAGCTCCTTCACTAGAATCTAAGTTTCTCTAGGGAAGGATTTTGTTCTATTTACTACAGTGTTGCTAGCCCTAGAAATGTGCCAGGAACTCAGAATTATATTCTAATCCCCTATAAATCTTTGCCTAAATGGCACTTTCACCTTCCCAATGAGGTCTCCCCTGACGACTTTGGCACTTCTAGGCTCTCTTCTCTGCCTTATTTTTTTCTTTATTTTATAGAACTTGTTGCCTTTTTACATAATACCTAACTTTCTTCATAACTTTATCACTTCTGTCCGACTCTGATATGAGGATGTAAACTTCATGGGGGCAGAATCTTTATCTGAAATGCTGACTTGGTATAGTGTCTGGCATATAAGAAGCGCTCAATAAATATTTGTTGAATGATTGAGCAAATAATAATTTCTTAGGAATAGAATTAAAATTGTTTAATTTCAGAGAATAAAGTAAATAATGGGAGGTAATTACATTTTTCATTGTTCAGAGGAATCCTCGAGAAAAGTCTTTAAATGAGACTCAAGTCTTTCACCACCCCATGCCCTGAGATTTTTTTTTTTTTTTCATAGAACAGATGAGCCTAACAGCTAATGGGTCAGGAATGTCTAGGTTATTAAGACCTTTTCTGAAATGCATGCTGCCCATTAATGTCAAGGGAGAATGAAAAACATCAGCAAATAGTGATGACCCCCTTATTTTGATGTCCTGCTTACTAGATCTCCTCAATGTGCATATTTTAATAAAGAGGGAGGAACTTCCCTTTGTACTCTAAGTAAGGTAAAAGGAAATTCTAATTGGATTTCACTCAAACTTTGTGTTGCCAGGGGAATAATAACAAAAAGTGGGTTGTCAGAATCCTCCCCTGCCCTCACTAGAATGTTAGAAGGGTCATGAGAGTAGGTTTCTAACATCCTCTGTTGTCTCACTTCTCATTCTCAGAGTAAGCAAAGCCAACTGTGGAGTCAGGATCATTCAGAAAAATGAAGATTATTACTTTCAGGAGGCTGGAAGCCATTCAAGTTAATACCCGGGTATATCCAGATGAGCTGGGTGAAAGGATGGTTCTCATTCATTTGTGAAGCCTACAGCAGTGGATTCTCTAGGAACAGGAGCTCGGAGTCTGGAAGCCCAATGGATTCTGCCCATTTCCCAAAGGTGAGAAGAGGAAGAGGAGATATAAAGGTTCACATTGCACAGCATAGTGGAACAAATAGCCATTGGGTGAGAAATTTGCTGAGGGTAGTTTTATCATTACATGTTGGAGCGGATGCAGCCAGTGCCCTGCCATATTCCCCTACACTTAACACTGAGAGGTGCAGCAACCTGACTTCTAACTACCAGTATTTGGTTTTTGCCTGAGCAACCTGCTTGTCCATCAGCACAAACCAGAAGTACAGGGGAATTAATTCCTAGGAGCAGCCCTTAAACAATGTCTGCCAGTAGCTGGTGCCTAAATACCCCAGCTCCCTCACCCTCCAATGAGTAAAGGCTGGAATGTGTGTTTTACATGGAACCCAAGCATTCCTAGTGAGAGGAGCAACAGTCACCTGCTGTGGTGTCTGGTTTGATCACGTGACTTTTATCGGCGGTCTTACTTTTCTATCTCACTTCCTTTACATCCACCCACACTAGTGTTCTCTTCTACCTCCTCAATAAACTATTTGCTCTCAAGTTATTGTGTCAAGGTCTGCGTCTAGGAAAACCCAAACTCAGAAACATACCTATCCAATTCATATTTATCTTTAATTCCCTAGCCTAACTTAAATGTGTGTGATGGTTTTATTTTTGTTTCAGGTATGAGAGAAAACAGGCTCAACCTTGAAAACCATACTTTCTTCTTAGTAGATTGAACCCTTTGGGAACATTTGGTATTAACCTTTATGGTAACAGTAACTTTCTTATTCTTGGATAAGTGGACATATTATTGCAACCTAAAAGTATTAACAAAATATCCATAGGTATGTTAACATTAAGATGGTTAATATAATATATTTAGACCTTATAGTTCTTTTATAAAACTCAAGCCTTTATTTTATACCTGAAAACTCATTAGGTGGGATAAGGTTTAGGCAGTGATTTAGCTAAGATCCCACTGCTAATTGGCTTCACAGCTAAAACCACAAGTTAAATTCAGATATTATTTAAAATTAATATTTTTTAATATTGAGTAAGTGCTCTATATTCATCCTGTATGGTAGGCTTTCCCAGTTGTACCTGTTTTGACTATTTGGTAAAGTATATTTCTGGATGGTTTGGGAGAGGGAAGTCTCTCTTGATTTCTTGGGTCTTGTCTCCATCCTACAAACAGGAGGGTGCTAGCTTCTCAACAGAGAACAGCCTTCGTTTGTCATTTCTCTGTTTACCTGAATACCCAGGGTTATTCCATTCAAGGAAGAGGAGATGTCCTTATCTTCTCTCTGTGCCAATTTCTGCAGCCACCAGCTGTGGAAACAGCCATTCTCATGTTGTAGCAGAACTAATGATCAGCCTCCTGGGACTCGTAAGAGACTCCTCTTGCCACCCTGGATAAGTGCATGGGGCTGGGTTGCTTGTATATTTTTGCTTCTCCCTGCATCAGACTCAGTTTCTGCACTTCTGCACAGACACTCAAACCTACCCATCCCATGAGCATTGAGCCTGTGGCAGGTGTCCCCCATCAGTATGGGTGTGCCCTTGGCCGCCATTAGGAAGCCCAACAGCTGCTGCTGTGGCCTCATCTTGTCATACCCCATGTTGCCTTAGCCTCCTGCAGGGGCTGGTTTGGTGCTTCACTCAGCAAAGCTCCATCATAGTCCTGTCTGTCTCCTCAGGAGCCTCGGGCTGTACCACGCTGACCTAACTGAGCTCTTGAAGTTTCCAGCTTCCCAGGGGACTGGTTAACACAATCCAGAAGTATCACTATCATGGGTTTTGAATTAAAATAGTTCTTTTGGTTGACAGTGCTGAGAACAAGGACATATAGCACAAGCATTTTGTCCCCATTCTAGAGACGGGGCATCAAAACAGAGAAAGCTTAATGAATTTCCCGGAATTACTCATTGTACCAGGAGTAGCTGTGAAAAACACAAAAGCTTGTCCCTTGCTTTCATCTTATCTTGACTTTTTTACTGCCCTGTGTCCCTTTTTGTTTGCTTTTCCCCTGGGTTTATCTGTAGGGAAATGTATAATGGTTAATTTCTTCCTAAAGAATAATTCATCCAGGGTAGTAGATGCTGCCTACATCTGTGAGGCTCTTAAGTATTTCATGCATTATGTGGCCCAAATGGCTACATTAGGGGAAAAAAAACCCAATTAGTGAAATTTAAATGTGGAATTTCTTTGAATTGCAGTTCTCCTTTCATATGCTACAACATCCTGATCAATGGCACTAGAAAGCAAAAGGTTTCTCTTATTGCTATATATTTTTATTTCCCTCCAAATATCAATGCCACATCAACTGTTAATCTGAAAAACCTCATTTAATGTCAGCTTGCTCACAGTTATGAAAATTCAGGTAATGTATTCCTGTTACTAATTGTATTTGAGAAAGTGTTATTAATTTCATATATCAAGTTCGTAGTGGCCATCTGTTCCCTCCGAACTGCTGCGTCTCCCTCCATCTGCCCTGTTTTTCTTCTGCTAATCGGGTGGCAAGGGCTCAGATGATCGGGAAGTTTCTCTCTGACTTTTGATTTGTCACTCATCATCAAGCCAGCTGTGCATTTGTAACAGACTCCTCCGACGGGTGGTGGTGAATTTAAATCTGTCTGGTTTTCTTTTTTTTTTAAATAAAACTTTTTTGTCAAAAAATGTTTAAAGGAAGCCAGATTGTATTTTCTACACTGTAAAATGTGCTTTGCTGCCACTAATTTGGCTGCATCTGCACTCTCATGAATATAGATGAAGGTGCATGGCCAGGATATTATTAGGGACTGCGGCGAGCAGGGAAGAATTTTAAATGCGGCAAGATACCATAGTTTAGATTTCTGAGAACATTAGGACAAACTCGCATGAAACTGCTGACATTTGCTAGCTTTAAGTTCAAGATGAGTTTTTGAATCTTAACCGCAAAGATTCTTCTTTGAATATTTTTGCTTGTGTGTGGCTGGATGGGGAAAAGAGATTATGGGAAGGATTCTGGGAGAATACGATTAAATAAAAAAGGGTTTCAAGTTCAAATTTCTTCACCCTGTCTTCAGTAAATCATGGACCAGAGTCAGTGTGCAAATGACGTGTTTGAGTCCATCTCCTAGGGGAACAAGCTGGGCAGGACGGTAGCTAAAACCATGGGTTTCAAGCAACTCAGAGAACTGGGGACTTGAAGATGAACCTAGGATACCAATTATTTATTGTGTCTGATTGTTTGTTGTATACTTTAGAGCTAACAACAGGCTCAACATAATAAGTGTCTACAGAAATGTCATTTATCTCTTCTGATAAGCATTTTTCCCAAAGTCCAATAGATGACAGCAATAATCAGATGTTAATGATGATTAAACAGTTTTATTTGGCCTTCAAAACGATTCCCTATAACTAGATATAAGAAAATATTCAACTTCTCTTCAATAAACATGCATTGATAGTGTTCTTTTAGTAACAGAGAAGAAATAAAAATAATGGGACAATATATGTCCTCAAGAAACTTACAATCTATTAACTATATAGTGTGAGAAGGTACTCTATTACAGTTCCAGTTGTAGTGATTAAACAGTGAAGCAACAACCCTTGGATAAAAACATATACAAATCTTCATAAGAATATTTTTAATTGCATTAGTGCTAAAACAAAGCCAAGATTTCTAGTATCTATTACATGTCTAATCCGTTCATATTTTTTACAATAAAAAGCGAAACTTTTCTTGAGATTTTCCCCCTTCATAGTCATAGCCCTTCAACATCTTGCTTTATAAACAAACAAACAAACAAACAAACAAAGGAATCTGCTCAAAATGGTAAAAACAAAAAACAAAACAACAAAAAAGCCCAACTTAGAATTCACATTTCAGAGTACAAAGAGTTTATGCCACAATATCTGTTATGGGTTAATTGTGTCCCCTAAAAAGATCTGTTGAAGGCCTAATCCCCATACCTGTGAATGTAATCTTATTTAAAAATAGAATAGTTTCCTCTAATCCATGGGGACACATTACAAGACCCCCCCAGTGGATGCCTGAAAACACGGATAGTACCGAACGTTAGTACTGAACGTTTTTTCCTGTATACAGATACATATGACAAATTTAATTTATAAAATCAGGCATAGGGAGAGATTAACAACAATCACTAATAATGAAATAGAATAATTATAATAAGGCACTGTAACAAAAGTTATGTGAATGTAGTCTCTCTCTCTCTCAAAATAAGTTATTCTCCTGCACTCATTTTTTGTCTTGTGATGATGTCAGATGATAAAATGCTCACTGACGAGATGAAGGGAGGTGGATGATGTAGGGACCTAGACATAGTGTTAGGCTACTCTTGACCTTCTGACACCTCTTCAGAAGGAGGCTAATGATCTGCTTTCAAACTTCAGTTACCAACTGAAACTTTTTGAAAAGCAAAACCATGGACAATGGCTACTGTAGGGTCTTTGCAGATGTAATCCAGTTAAAATGAGGTCATACTGGATTAGGATTAGCTCTAATCCAATATATCTGGTATCCTTAGAAGAGAGGAGCCACAGAGGAGACTCAGAGGAAAAACATTATGTGGCAACATAGTCATACAATAGATGATACTTCTACAAGTCAAGGAACACCCGGGATTGCATATAACCACTAAAACCTAAGAGAGAGGCTGAGGATTCCTCTCTCTCAAAACTTGCAGAGTCCTAGCCCCCAAAACTGTAAGAGAATAAATTTCTGTTGTTGTAAGCCCCCAAGTTTGTGGTTATTTGTTACTGCAGCCTGAGGAAACTAATACAACATAACACAGTATAAGAAATGAAAACAGAGGGGCGCCTGGGTGGCTCAGTAGGTTAAAGCCTCTGCCTTCGGCTCAGGTCATGATCCCAGAGTCCTGGGATCGAGTCCCGCATTGGGCTATCTGCTCAGCGGGGAGCCTGCTTCCCTCTCTCTCTCTGCCTGCCTCTCTGCCTGCTTGTGATCTCTGTCTGTCAAATGAATAAATAAGATCTTAAAAAAAAAAAAAAAAGAAATGAAAACAGAAAGTTTGACCAATATATATATTTTTCCAATTCCCAAAATCTGCATTTAGTTTTAACATAGGGCATCAAATTTCTCATGTTTCTTAGTATCATGAAGGAGAACACCTAACAACAACTTAAAGTTTTTTTTGAAAATGTTTTCTTTCTTAAAAATTATGTTGTTAGAAAAATAAAATAATTGTAGGACTGTTAAGTACTTTCAGGCTACCATAATTAGTGACTTGAAAAGAATGGCAGAGGAAATACAAGATGTAAATAATTTCTAGGAGCAAAGAGAAGCTAATGTTTTATATTCTCATAACTTCTTTGGCCATCTTTTTTGGGAAAATCGTTTTCTTATTTTTCCCCCAGGGATGTTACTTGGGATACTGCTACCAAAGCAGAATCTAGTTCCAGTTCCATTTTTTTTTTAACCTGTCTTTTGATATCCTTTAGGAAATACATCTTTGCATCACCTCTTCTCTACTAAAAAAATTGCACATACCAATATATACCACCTCAAGATTATTTGGAGGGTTTCCAGACCTGTCTAGATCATTCAGAATAAAAGGTTTAAAATGAACCTAAGCATCTTCCTTGTCTCTTGTTGATTAAACCAAAAATGTCCCAGAGACCCATGATAAACCCTTCCCTTCACTATCACCTAGATCTAGATTCCTTCCAACTCAACCAGATTTTGCAGTTGACATTAGTCCGCCACAGTTCTAAACACCTGTATTTGAACTGTTCTAAATGTTGCCCTCTTCTCTACAACCTTGCTAATCAAAGTGTGGTCCCAGGGCCAGCAGTTGTCAGCCTCACCCAGAAGCTTGTTAGAAATGCAGACTCTCGGGCCCCTGAGTCAGCAACAGCATTTCTAATAGGGTCTCCACCCATTCAAATATACATTCAAGTTTGAGAAGCACCGCTACACAACACATTATTATTTTTCCCTGTAAATCTCCAAAGCGGTGTCTTACACTAGAGGACATACCTGTTCCTAGTTTGGTAACAGTATCCTTCTCCTTTATTTAATAAAATCATAATCTTTTAACTTCTACAGAATTTGTGCGTGAACAAAAAGGGTATAGAAAGAACCATGCGCCACAGTATTATTGCTGCTGTTTTCCTAATGTACTGCGTTCACTCTTAGCAAGACCTTGGTTTATCCTTAATGATATTAACAGAATATACATTAACACGGAAGAGAAGAACAGGCCCTTTTAAGCGGTAGTTCTGTTTCCTTTCCCTAGGTAGATAATGAAGTAGATTCACTTTTCCCATGACACTGGGCTGCCTGATATTTTGCTGTGTTACATGACGTGCTTCAGCATGACTAATACATCCCAGCTGGTCTCAACAGCAGGAAAATGTGTCGTGGGGGGTGGGGGGGGGGCGGTGACATGGTTAGGAAGTTACGCATGCGCAGGCAGAGGCGGCTCTGTTGTGTCTATGATTAGAGTTGGGGGTGGGGTGGGAAGAAAGAATGAATGAAAGGGGGGAAAATGAGGAAATCCCAGGAGTTCTGGAGACTTGAAATTTTTCAAGCTGTCATTTACCTTTGCAAAGTTGTGGTTGGTGACTGTGTTTACAGGCTGTGGATCTGTAAACAGCACATGTGCAAACCGTTAGCTATTGTTTTGAAAATGACAGTATGGCCAATAATTTCAATTTCAGTGTTTAAGCGTGAACCAGATGACGCTATGTTTTATTTAAAACTGGGCATGTATCATGGAGGGTGGAAACTTGTACCTCTTAAACACTTTTATATTGTGTAGTGTGCCATATGTTGCCTGCTTTCAGGTTTTTAAAGTGATTGCCTACTGCCTAAAGGTAGCTTGTCTCAAGATTATAATCCGCATTTTGCCAGAGGGCAGAAATGAACCCATTAATTTAACAGCACACTAATGGGATTGGTATAAAGGTGTTAATTCTATTCCATATTCCTTAAGGATTAGGTTGAGTGATAGTTTGGTAAGAGAGAAAGGGGTAAAGAATCAACAAGAAAAGTATGAGACCATACAAAAGATTTTGGCCAAGATTTTTAAGAATTGTCTTCCTACCACCAGCACCAAAACAAAAACAAAACAAAACAAAAAAAACCAAACTTGACCGCTAGATGAATGAAGTCATTTCTAACTTTTTAAGATTCTTTTTAAAATCTTCAATTTCCTTCCTTATTTTACAGCTTTAGATGGGAATGAGTTTCCTGCTATCTTTGTTTATTCTGAACAAAGAATGCTGGCTACTGTTTGCTCTTGAGTTCTTTGGTATATATTCAAGAAAGTTGCCGGATGCATATTCTAGCTGAATATTTAGCTTTGATAGGATTTGGGTCACTCAATAAAAGATCCTTGCCATCTCAATCTCTTTTTAAACATGTTTATTGGTGTTCAGCTGGAAGGGAGTGGCACCTTGCTCTAAAATAACCTCCAGGGGCTAAATGCTATTCAGTGGTGTGGTCCTTGACCCCTTAGGAATGTGAGGCTATGTTCTGTGTCGTCCGGATCAGGGAAGCGGGACGGAGCCAGGAGCGGGAGAAGCATGCCCCATGATTTGATAAAGGTCGTACAAACTTCTCTTTTTACTTAGAGGAATGTTTCTCTAATCTTAGAGACTTCAAGGCCTGAACGCCTAGATAATCGTTGATCCTGGGCTGGTATCCCAAGCAAATTTGCTCCTGAGATTCCAGTTCTCTCCCCCTCAAAGGAGGCGAACGTTAGTTTCTTGGTAATGGTTCGTCACTGACTTGTCATCCAAAATACCATGACTCCTGAATTTACTTAATACTAGTATCCGTGTTAAACCAGTATCTTCCCTTACAAAAAATAGGCAGTTTATAATGGGATTTCTTATCAGGTAATAACCGTCTAGGTTTATTTGAAAACCCCTTTCTTGTTAGCTTAAGAAATAAAATCCAGCAATGACAGAAGATTAGGTTTCCCGAGTGGGGTTCAGACCATTTCTTCTTTGTGTTTGCCTCTCTTCTTTTGTAAGATGTGATCAGCAGCCTGTATTGGGAGGCCTGTGGGGGAAGGGATTAAGTTCTCCTCAGCTGGCTGTCCGAGGGTGTGGCTCTTTAACATTTTGGCTAACAGATGGTGACAAACCAACAGGTGCACCCAGATCACTGCACCAAGCTTTTTACATCTGCTGGGCGCACAGTGTGCTCACTGGGACTTCCCCCACGCCAGCTGGGGCCTTGGCTCCGCTGAGCATGGCCCAGACAAGGTAGAGGGAGACGGAGGCCCATGACCTTCAACCGTTAGCCTACTGATATGTGCTTTAGAGGATAAGCAGGGCAAAAATGCTTTGATCTGAACTGGGATGCGGTGAAAAGAGAAACAAAGGGTGTAAACCCTGGGGTGAAGGGAGGAAGTGCCAGGCAGTTTTGGCAACAAAATCCCCTTTTCAGGATTTGACAGCTTCTCTCATCCGGGCCAGATTTCTCTTTTAGCAAGGACACGGGCCTGCATTTATTGCCACCCTGGAAAATTGTTGTTGGAGGACTCAAAATTGTTAAATGGAAATATCCCAGAGAATCATCGAGACGATCGCCTTTGCAACAATAGCTAACCCTTCCTACGTTTGCTGAATGCAGGGCTCTGCCTGAATTATCCCACAGCGGCCCCAGAACAAGTCTGTGGGACAGGTACTGTTTCTCTTCCCATTTTACAGTGGAGAAACTGAGGCACAGAGAGGCCAAGTGATTTGCCATCAGAAAAGAGCGAGTAAGTATTTACAGATTCAACATTATTTAAACACATACTTATTGAGTCTGCTATGTGCGGGGCCCACACCTTCAAGCCAACTTTCAAAACCAAGTCGGCCTGACACCGAAGCCCTGGTGTTTAACAGCTGTGGAGAATTGTCAGGGATCCACTCACTCTATCCACTTGGAGGTGTAGAGGAGGAAAGGCATACTTGGGGTCACTGTAAGTTGCAACTCCATTTATTAAGTCCACTTGAAATCACTGGTTCTTCTTTTGTTTTGGTTTTTGGTCTGATTATCAAGATCCTTACGTCACACGAAACAAGGCTGTATCACCATGCTACTTTGCTTAATCTTAATCATTAACCTTATGTAAAGCCTAGGATTCTGAGGCTTAAGAATTCTCTCTCCTACACCTTTATCTTTACAGAGGAGGAGAACTACCCACAGAACTATCTCCTGGGAGCACACTGTTTGCTCTATAAGTCAGGAAGAAGCAGATGAACTGAGGAGCACAACTTTTCACACGTGTCTTCATGAGGGTGTCCAGCACTCCTCTGGGCATGTGAGGTGTGCCTGACAAAGGTTAGAGAAGGACAACATTGTCTCAGATCTTTACGCTCCGTTAGTGTTCAATGAAGAATACTGTAGTAACTAGTGCTTCACTGGTTTTTACCAATCTACAATCCATTACTTTCCTCTCGATGGGGGTTATCTCCTAAGGATTTAAGAGATACTGTGCTGCTGTTCTCTGTTGTTTGTTTGCTTGTTTGCACCACCTACATGTCAGGCACTGTGTTGTGTCTTATATGCATCTTACCATTTCATGGCCTACAAAGCACTGTGATGTAGGTGCTAATACTGGCCCATTGTATACAGATGAGGAAATTGAGGCTTATTTTTTAAATAATTGTTTTCAGTTTGTTATTTTTTAAAATATTTTATTTACTTATTTGAGAGAAAGAGAACACACATGAACGAGAACATGAGCAGGGGAGAGGGGCAGAGGAAGAGGGAGAAGCAGACTCCCCGCTGAGCAGGGACGCCCAATGCAGGGCTCTGATCCCAGGACCCTGGGATCAGAGCCTGAGCCAAACGCAGATGCTTAACCCACAAAACTACCCAGGCACCCCAAAATTGAGGTTTATAATGCTTGAGTAACTTGTATGAGATCTCACAGCTGGCAATTATATATTGTAGGGTTTTTTGATTATTGACCAATATTCCCACTAAACTATGTCCTCTAAAGACAGAGATGGTGTCTGCTGAGATGCTCTATTCATCCCAGGGTGCTTAAACTATTTAACAGGACCTTCATACACGTATGTTTAATAAATATTTATTTAATGATTAAATGAAAAAATAAGCAAATAAAGTTGGAGAACTAGAATTCAAAGTCATGCTTATTTAAATCAAGATTCTATCTTTTTAATCACTGGGCAAATGACCCCACATTGCTCAGACTGGCTATGTTCTGCTCATTCACTAGGTATTGTTATGAACTGAATTCTGTTCAACACCCCCCCCCCCAATTTCATATGTTGAAACCCTATCATTGTGATTATATTTGGAGATACAGCCTTTAAGGAGGGAATTAAGGTTAAATGACGTCCTAAGGGTAGAGCCCTAATCAGATAGCAGTGCTGTTCTTATGAGAAGAGGGAAGACACCAGAACTTATTCCCCATGCCCACACAGAGAAGAGGCCATGTAAGGACAGAACAAAAAGGCAGCCATCTTTAAGCTAGGAGGAGAGGTCTCTCCAGAAACTGACCCTGACAGCATCTTGAATTTGTCTACAGAACCATGAGAAAATAAATTTCTCTTCTTTAACCCACCCAGTCTGGTGTTTCCTTATAGCAGCTAATTCATTTGCTTTCATTTCTTGTTCCTCTTACTCCCCCTTTAGCCAGAGTATCATTTATTGGATATCTTTTAGCTGCTTCTGTTTCTTGGTCTTCAAAAAGCAGTTAGAGAGAATTGCCTTCCTCCTCTATATGCACTCTTTTTTTTTTCCCCTATAATTTTTCAGCAAAGAAATGCAAGTAAGCAGATTTTTCTGCCTATTTGATCATCCTTTTTTCTTAGGAGGAATGAAATACCATGACAACTTAAGGACTGCTTGATGTATGTGAATGCTATGGATTCTCTGTAGTTGGAATTAACTTCCTGCGTTTAGAGCCTCCCCAATTCCAGAGTCACCTCCCTAGCCATCTCCCACAGGTCTGTACTACAGGGTGGTTTGTTATGGCCAATGTAGAGCAGCAACAATCAAGAAGGAAGAGGAGGAAGTAGAGACCTGACAATCCGAATAAAAGGCTAGTATGAAACCACAGGTTAGGGGTTCTGTTTCAGCTTTTGAGTCTGACTCTAAATGGTCAAGTGTACAAAATCTATAGCAAATTAAGTCATAATTCACCTTGTGGTTTTGAATCAGGAGGATTCTAATCACCAGGGAATCCAGCTGGTGGTTAGTTCTGGAAGTCCAGTAGTAAGTGGGCATTTAGGAAAACAAACTATTTTTTTTTAAGATTTTATTTATTTGACTGGAAGCGAGGGATCACAAGTAGGCAGAGCAGCGGGCAGTGGGGTGGGGAGCAGGCTCCCCGCTGAGCAAAGAGCCTGATGCGGGGCTGGATCCCAGGACCCTGAGATGTCGACCTGAACCAAAAGCGGAGGCTTAACCCACTGAGCTACCCAGGCACCCTGGGAAAACAAACTATTAAGAGAAGATTCAGGTTAAGGGTCTATGCCTAAAAAGATATAGAGTTATTAACCTGAATAACCTAGCAGATCTGAACTAAAGAGGAAAGTCAAAAGATGTCAACATGAGGAGAGGAAAAGTGATCCAGAGGGCTTGGCCTAGGAAGGGAAGGGTTATTTATAGAAATGACTATATCCTGGATTTGACTGGCAACAACCAGCCACATAAGAGCAGAGTCAAAGCCCCTGAAAGCACCAGAAACTCCTAAAATAATTCCACGATAGCAGGAAGAATACTGAGAACTATCATATATTCCTGCCTCAATCACAGTTTCCTGTGGAACTGGGGAAAGCCTGAGGCTGTGAGCTGGGATGTAAAACACACCACTCTGCGGATGTGTGGAGCAGAGAACCAGGGGGAGCTGAGGCAGGAGGCGTGAGAGGCCTGATCACAACCCTTCCATAGTCATTCCCTGGAGCAAATGATTGCAGAGATAACTACTGAGCAGCATGGGGTTGGGGCCCTCGTGCACTGAGTTCCCTACTCCTTTCCAGGAGTCTGTCGGAGTTCTTGGCACAAAATGGAGGCTTGATATATGCGGTAAATGAGTGAATGAATGAATAATATAATACAATTGGAAATGGGGATCTTTCAGCTCCAAACATTTAATTCCTCTAGTGTTTTCAACAGTGCCCATGGTAGCGGGTTAATTAACGTCTCTAGCAGTCAATATCGGCTATTTAGGAATCACCAGAAGTATGGCTCTTAATATTCAAGAAACCAATACTAATAAAAAATCATGGGTGCTTCCAATAAGAAAATGTTTCCTGAATAAAAGTGGATCGATTTTTTGCTGCTCTCCGAAAGGATTAAGGAGTTGGAGATAATCATTTAAACGATTAGTAAGATGATCTTTGAGGCTAAGAAAGGAAAGTTAGTTGGAAGCTCACATGTTGAATTTCTTTGATTACTTCTTTATCATCGCCCAGTTATTAATAAGCTCCTACTTGCGATTTCCATTTCCTTTCCTATGAACAAACACACACAGTGCCCAAAGTGTTCAGTCCCCCCCGAGGGCATATGGGTAGTGAGCCCCATACTCCCAGCCTCCTGGGAACTTAGATGTGCCCTGTGGGCGCACGCGCGCTGCGTGGAAGCTCGCCCCGGCCTCGGAGACCCGGGTGGTGTAGACGGGGTTGTTGCCTGCTCACTGACGGCTGCCCTTCCAGGCTGGTGGGTTTTTCAAGTGCAGTGGAATGGAAAACTCAGTTACTCTCGTTGCAAACGAAATAGTTATCTGTCAAAGCGTGAGTCCCTCTCCGCTCTGTGGGCGTATTTAAAATTAGGCAGAGCACAGCAGCCCCTTGTCTCGGTGAACGCAGCAGCCCGCCCTGGGCCACACAAGAACGGCCAGGCACCGTGCCAGCTCCCGCGGCGGCGGCGGGCTCCGGGGCGCAGACTCGGGGAGCCTCATTTTGAGTGTTAGATGGATCTTTGAGCCGCGCACGTCTGCACAGACGGCAAAAAGATCCCTACAACAGTATTAACCCCACAGCTGATTAGCGGAGAATGTTTTTCGATCTTCGCAGTCATAATCTGCTCCTCGGGTGCAAACCGAGCACCAAATGCCAGGGCGCTGTGAGAACAGGTGTGCCAACCTCCACCTGGGAGCGAGGGAGGGGAAGTAATGAGCGAAGAGTGGCCGAATCCGAAGTTCCTAGGTAAGCAAGCTCTTAAACAAGTGTGCCCGGACTTATGGAGCTTGAAAATGCCCTCTTTGGCATGCCGCCCGCAATGCAGCCTCACATAAAGAAGCGCTTCATAAAGTGTGTTTCATGACCAAAGTCCCGCAAGATGGCTGTGCGGAAGCCGCATACCTTCGCCCGCCCCGGCTCGGGAGCCCGGGAACGTCCTGTAGTAAAACACTCTGTTTAGCACAAAGCTCCCACTTACTTGACCATAAAACTATTTTTATGCAATTACCTCTTAACACCCTTCCAGATAGTTTGCAGTTGCACACGCTTTGGAAAACTGGCCTCTAAAAGGCAATTCAAATGTAGCTAGCATCTGAGCGTTTCTGAGACTTCCAAAGGTAGGTTTGTTTATTTATTTTCAAATTTTTTATTGTATTTGTTTTTCCTGTATTATATCTTGCCTAATTGAAAATAATAATTTAAAAAGGGGGGGGGGGGAAGAAATACAGACTCCAAAGGTATATTTAAACAGAAGCCCTGGCCTCCCCTAGGGCAATGGAATTTGATATTCCCCCTTCCCATTCTACTGTCCATTTTATCTGAGAATATGAGCTTGGACAAATACATGCATAAGTCCTGAGGGTCTTACCTATCTCCCTAAGGGACCAGGGCAATAAAGATACTTTGGTTGAAGCATTTGAACTTAACCTTAAGGTAACATGGAGATCCACCCAGGGCAATACAGCAGCTTGCTTGTCTAAGAACCAAGAGCAGGGCATTAAAGGTTCGCCGTTTGAGAAAATATAACTTGACCCAACTTCTTAATACTGCTGGAACTTGCACAAGCATGAGAAGCTGCATAGGAGCGTGTGCAGGAGATCTTCACTGCCAAGGTCCTTTCTGTTGCTATTCTGCAAGCCACGTTTCTGGCTTCCCTGGTGTGTCCCCTCTCCACAGGATCCCCCACTTTACAAGGACTCTGGGCTTAGTTTAAGGCTCTTGTTATTAAAATTCTGGGTGATTTTTTAACAAGGGTACTACACTGTCATTTTGCTCCAGGCCCTGCAAATGGTAGGGCTGGTCCTGCCCCCCCTGGGGAAGATGAGTCTGTCTTCTGGTACATTCTTCAGCACAGTCACTCTTTTGGCCTGTCCCCAGCATACCAACTGCTGCTGTCACCTCCACTGATCAGTTTAGATAACTTTTTGCAGTAAAACCTGAAATAGTGAAAATACAGAATTTGGAGTCAGAGAAAAGTGGGTTCAAACCTTGGCAGGCACATTTACTAAGTGGGTTCAAGTTTAACATGCACATCTACCAAGGTTTAGACCTGAATGCTGTTACCTTGCTTCTTGGGGATTTAGCCTCGGGGCTAGTCCAGGGTGGGCTAGGGATGCCTGCCTAGCTCTCCCATTTTTGAAAGAGGGAAATTGCTTGTGGACTGCAGAGACCGAGATGAAGAATCTGGTATAGGAGTCACTTGATACCTGTTAAATCCTTTTCCTAAAAGTCAGTATTTACACTCAGAACCTTGAAAAGAGAGCCAATGTGTTAGCTGATGCTTAAACTCATAGTGTGGTATAAAATCAATTAATTAATTAAGTATACATGTATCTCCTTATTTATTTTTGAACAAAACATACACATCGTATGTGGGCTGAAGTGCTTTCTGGTGCTAAATTGCAGAGACTCTTAGTGAACAAACTGTGAAAACCCTTTGGCCCATTATCTTTTTATAGTTCTTGTTCTGTGCAAAGGGCTTTTCTGTACCTTCTCACTGAGATCTGTGTGCATCAGACAGTGGGGTCTTTTGTAGAGCTTCTACAATAATTTCACTGGTTACTCAGTTCTCCTACCTGTATCCATCAAAACGCCACATTTTAAGTAGTTTTTATTCAATGTGGTATTTTGATCAAAGAATGAACTCCTAAGAGCAGGCCCTTGTGGGTTTGAGTTTCAGCTTTTATTAGTTTTCCAGGGCTGCCAAAACAAATTGCCACAAACCAGGTGGCTTAAAACAATAGAAATCTCGTCTCTTACAGTTGTGGAGGACAGAAGTCCAAGATCAAGGTATTGGCAGGGTTGGTTCCTTCTGGAGGCTCTGAGGGAAAATCCACACCACACCTCTTCCAACTTCAGGTGGCTACCAGCAACCCTTGGTATTTTTTGGCTTGTAGATACATCACTCCAATATCTGCCCCCATCTTTCCATTACCTTCTCTGTGTCTGTGACTCATATCTTCCTCTGCCTTTCTCTTATAAGAGCTTTTGTCAACAGATTGAGGACTCATAAATCAGGAGGATCTCATCTTCACATGTTTGACTTAATTACATCTGCAAAGATCTTTCTTCCAAAAAAGGTCATGTTCATATGTTCGGGAGATTAAGGCATGGACAAGTCTTTGTGGGGCTGCCATTCAACCCATGTTGGATGTCGGTGTAGCCTTGGGCCATCACTTGACATTGTTCAGCCTCAGTTTTCACCACCTGTAGAGTGGAGACTCCCTACTGCAGAACAATTGTGAGGATCAGAGTACTTTGGGTAAGTGCACAATGCCAATGCCTACCACATAATGCATTCTGAAAGAATGGTAGCTGCTGTTATTATGATGTAGTTTTCTGCCATCTTTTCTCTTCCTGTGTAGTGCATAGATTCATCCCTTATACTAATGCAATAAATAAGTGTGGCTCTCTGTTCTCATGTGTACTCTGTTCTCATGCCATGCTGCTGGCAACTTCAGTTGCCTCCCATCACCAAAGAATGGCATCATCCTTTCCCAGATGAAGGGGACAGGTTTTATGGACCATTTTGATTCCATGTAGGAAAAGAAACAATTTTGAGGCTGAGAACTACTTCCAAATGTGTGTACCCATCACCATGAAAATCAGTATGTATGGGCACTTGCCATATGCTACTTGCACATACCTCCCCTAACTGGCCTCAGTATAGCACCCTGGAGCCTGGGGGTGAACTATTAAGGAGACATTTAGCAGTGTGCAGTTAAGAATTTATTCCATGAGTCCCTGTTTGATGAAAGAAGAGACTATTAAAGCAAGGTGGTGTTGTTTTTGTTGTTTTGGACAGCAGGAAAGTAGTCATAGTAAGAAAGTCTTTCAGTTTGGGGTTTTTATTTATAGCATTTAAAAGAAAATTCAATTCCTACCACCTTAAACAATACAGGGTATGTTGGAGGTAGGGTGAACCCTAACACTGAATGATTCAGCAACTCACAAGTCTCAGAAAGAATCTGCGTTCCTGCATTTTACTTTCTCTGTCTTCCATGGTGTTAGCATTGTGCAGAGGTTGTCTTGCTCTCTTGATGTCAGGGAAGGGGCTGAAGAAGTCTAGGCTTCCTGTCTGTAACTTTCATCATCAAAATGGAGTGGGAGAACATCAGAGGGAAGTCCTAGTTGCTCTCCAAAATAAGTGAGAAATCACATGAAATTTCTCCTTATGTCAACTCCATTATAAATGGATTTTATGCCCATCTCTGAACCAGTCCTATTAGGGCATTTCCACATTCAGTGTGACTTTGGCTTGAGTTCCCTCAGCTGGCCATTGTGACACAGGCAAGGTGGCAGTCCTGCAGCAAAGGGGATGAGTCAGCACCATTGAGTACTCATCTGACATTTTTGTTTCTGGACTTAAAAGGCAGCCTAGTGGGATGATAATCTCCAGTAAGGTTCAGCAACACTTGGGTACTTGCATTTAACCAAGGTTGAAACTTGGCCTGATGGAAAAGGGAGAGAGAGTCAAGACAGTTAGTAGTATTTGCTAGGAGATGAGTATAAAGATAGACCACGGACTCTTAGCTGAGTAAGGAAGAAAGTGATAATATGACAGACCAAACTCGGTGATGAGACAGTCATTTTTATGAGTTGAAAGTCTCAGGGAGGCTAAAGGAATGTTCAAGTGTCATTGGACTTGAAGGTAGGGCTCAAGACTAGGATGCATGTCAGTTGAGATTTCAGCGTTGATGTAGTTATTCATGATGACCAGGCTCAGTGCACGGTGGGCTGCAGGGAAGATGCAAGCAGGCACATAAGGGGTGGCCTGAGTGCTGGCTGATGAGCTGCATGGAAGGTAGTACTACTATACAGTAAGGTGGTGAGCTGAAACACGAGGAGTTGTGACAGTCTTCTCCCTCCCTCAGTTCCCAATGGTAGAGTGTGCAGAAGCAGAACGTCTTCAGCATTTTACCCATGTCCATTCCCCCAGGGGTGTGGCCAACAAGAACTGTGGCTTCATCTGAGTCCACACCAAGTATGTTCAGTTGGAAAGCAGCATAATCTAAAGGGTTAGATTATGATGTTTTAAGAATTCCGGAGTGTAATTTTTTTCTTCTGGATGCTGATGGTTGATGGATGACTGATTAGAGAGTTAAAAATAAAGAGATAATATGATTGACAACTTATAAATACCAGGGATTGTCGGAAGGACTGAAATCTCCTTGGTGGATTTTGCATATTTTATTTCTGGTGGAGAAAGGAGTCAGGGAGAGAGAAAGAGAGGAAAGAGACAGAGACAGAGACAGAGGGGGAAGGAGACACCCAGAGAAAATGAAGACAACATTTCCATCTGGGGTTTGTGCTTTTCTGAGTGCCGACTCATTTTGATAGATTATTAGAAAACTCATATTTGCTCATAAATGTGAAAAAATAGCAAATGTAAAATTTGCAAATTTATTCCTAAATGTAGTTAAATTCATAAATATTTAGACATTTTCTGTAAAGCTTCTAATTTATAACCTTTACATGAATCTATAATTTGGTATAAAAGCTTCTAAATGCAGTAGTAATGTCACAAACGTCTATAAATATTCACATCTCATTTACAAATGTTCTGCAAACCATGAGCTGAAGAAATCGTGAATGCAAACCATTTTTCAGGTGGATTTCTGCCTAGGTGAGTCAGGACAATGAACAATGAAAATTCTCAAGAGATAATTTTGAGACTGTGACTTCAGTCTATTCTTATATAGTCTAAAACTTCTTTATTAAATAATAATTAGAAAAAAATTATAGATGCAACTAAGGATGAACGAACAGACTCAAATATAAAAATTGAAAATCAAAATCTGAGACAGGTCAGAATAAGATTTATAAAAATGTCAGGGAATACTGGGTAGAATAGTGAGTCCTTGAATGCATCTTTCTGAGTTTCACTTTTTCAGCCGTGAAATGTATTATTACATTTTTCATAAAGTTTTTTTTTTCTCTTAATAGTAAGGATTATGAGAGTAACAGACACTCAACTCAAAAGTGCTTAAGAAACCAGAAACAAAAATTCTGTGGCTGGCATCCCAGAAAACTTCAAGCCTGTCTAGATGCAGGGGCTGAAACTGGGACTCAGCCTCCACCTGCCCCACCATTCCTAGTCGCATGCACCCCCGCGCAGGCGCGAATACATGTGAACGCTCTCACTTTCGGTCTCCTTCTCATTGTTCTGCTTTCCCTTCTACATTCTCAGCTCTGCTTTTTCAGGCTTATTTCACCCTTACACACAGTGACCCAATAGAAAGAGTTTATTTCCAGTTATTCCACCAAAGATATCCCCTGACAAATCATCCTGAGATTGATTTAGAACATTTTCTGTCCCTGAACCCGTCATGATTTCCAGAATGGAATGCCACCCAACCAATAAGCTGGGTCCCATTCTCACCCATGAAGCCAGGGGAACTTGGAGTCATGTGAATAGGAAGTGTAAAACACTGGGTCTGGTATGGGTGTTGTCACCAGAAAAAGAACATTCTCGTGATATGAATAAAGTGAAGTAATACAGTGGATAAAATGCAGCAACGTATGAAAAAACAGGCAAAGTGTTTGGCACACAACAAACCCTCAGTTATTTCTATCGTTAGCCACTACTTATTGTTGTTACTACACTCTCTCCTGTAGGAAGAAGAGGGAGGGGATTCTAGTAGGAAAGAGAAGTTTAGAAGACATATTCCTTCTTAAAACTATCCAGAGAGTCTCAGGAAACCAGATTCTTCCTCTGATTCCTCTAACAGTAAACATGGGGTGATGAGTGGCCTGTCCTATCAACAAAGATCTATGGATGCCCTATTGCATCCATGGTGCCAGGAGTAGGAATAAATCCTCATCGCTGTGTTGGGCATTATCAATACACAACCACAGAGCAGAGTCTTTCTCTCTGATGGTTTTTCTCCATCTATAGTAACCTCTCCCCTCCCATGGAATCAAGTTCCATATTTCTTGGGTTTGGCAATGCTGTCACAGCTATATGGCAGGAAATGTTGGTGCTTCATGAGGTTAGCTGCAAAAACTGTGGGAAATATTTCTATATCCTCTGCAAAATGTGCTCAGCTGGATGCTAGATCATCCCACTTAACCCTTTTGGACTCATTTGCCTTTTCTTTGCTGCTCTCTAATAATCTGTACCTTACATTTATTTATTGAATAGATTAGCACAATAAATGCTTCCTCTTTTTTCCCAAATATATATTTTTTTAAACACTGAGGAGTTTCTTCTACTGCTGGTCCCCCAGAATTTGGTAAAGAATTCTTATTCTTTACCATCAAATTCATATCCTCCATTTGATCCTCTTTTAAGTATTCTTGCTTTATATTTAGCCTTCCATACTGAAAATCTATAATTTTTTTAGTCTGTGGCCTTAAGAAGGCCTCTAGCTCTTTCACTGTAGCCATTCTCCCCTGAGTTGTCTCTGGTACTGGTCATTTTTTTTATGTAGGTTTTTATACATTTATACATTTTTTTATGTAGCTCAGGTGTAGTGAGCTGAGTATATGCATGCTGGTGTGTTGCTGTTCTTGCTGGAGTTATTTGCCCAAAATCATGCTATAGGTTCACCTGTTGACCCTTGACCACAAATCATCTTCAATTTCTTTCACCCAACTGCTACTTCTAATATTTCTTCTTGCTTTCTCTTTTCGATATAAATTCATCCCCTTCCTAGTGTTCCCACTATTTCTTTGGAAAACAGGGTTATGGCTGGCACCTACCACATGGGGTTATGTGGAGAAAATCTTGAAGTGAATGTGGAGAATGTTGAACACTTTTCTGGAGTGTGGACAGCTGTCAATGAACATTGACACACATTATAATTTTGATCATTACTATCAGAATAGCTCAGTTGAAGTTTGAGAACCCTCTTCTGAAATCAGTGTCTGACTTGGACACGAGCCTTTTACTTGAGTGACTCTCTCCTAGATTATAACCTTAAAAACTGAAAGATTTCTATGCGTGAAGCATCTGCATATAAAAATAATGAGTGTTGAGATGGGAGGAGCAAGATGGCGGAGAAGTAGCAGCTGAGATGACATCAGGTAGCAGGAGATCAGCTAGATAGCTTATCAAAACATTGCGAACACCTACAAATCCAACGGGAGATCGAAGAGAGGAAAAACAGCAATTCTGGAAACAGGAAATCAACCACTTTCTGAAAGGTAGGACCGGCGGAGAAGTGAATCGAAAGCGACGGGAGGATAGAACGCGGGGGAGGGGCCAGCTCCCGGCAAGCGGCGGAGCCACGGAGCACTAAATCGGGACTTTTAAAAGTCTGCTCCACGGAGGAACATCGCTCCAGAGGCTAAACCGGGGTGAAGCCCACGAGGGCCAGCGTGGCCCCAGGTCCCGCAGGGTCACAGAAGGGTGTCTGAGTGTTGCAGAGCTAGCAGGTATCGGAGCAGGAAGCCGGCTACAGAGACAGAGCCGAGGAGTGAGCTCTCAGCTCGGGGTTACCTTGAACTGGTCACAGGCTGGGTGAGCTCGGAGCACGGCCAGAGGCGAGGGAGGTGTGAGTGGGCCGGGGCTTTTCTCTGAGGAGTGGAGCCCCGAATCTCGGCTCTTCCGGGCCGGAGACTGGGAGGCCGCCATTTTCATTCCCGTCCTCCGGACTCTACGGAAAGCGCTCAGGGAACAAAAGCTCCCGAAAGCGAAACCGAGCGGATTACTCAGCCCGGCCCCTGGTAAGGGCGGTGCAGCTCTGCCTCGGGCAAAGACACTTGAGAATCACTACAACAGGCCCCTCCCCCAGAAGATC
>PISX010016075.1:0-47480 GCA_004024625.1 Mellivora capensis
CGACTCTCTTCTATGAGCCCAAAGTGATCTTTAATTGGTAGAACTTCCAAAGCAAGCAAAGTATTTGATTTCAGATTACATGAAGGAAATATCTGGGGACCAGAAGGCCTTTGGACTCTAGCCCCTGCCATTTTTACTACTCTGGCTTCAGCTTTCTCATGCTGATAAAAGAATAAAATCACTTCGGGAGAAATCATTGACATTACAAGCAGCTCCCTGAAAAGTGCAGATGGTGGTATATGCCAGATTTAGAAAATCCTTACTACTATAGTCCCCCTTACGTGGAGTCCTGTCTTCTGTGGTTTCAGTTACCTGCAGTCCACCGCAGTAAAGCAGATGATCCTCCCCCTGAGGAATCATCAGAAGGCCGATAGTAGCCTAACGCTACATCACGTGTCTGTGCCGTTCACCTCACTTCATGGCATCCGCAGGCATCTTGTCATCTCACATCCTCACAAGAGGAAGGGGGAACATGGGATAGTAAGGTATTTTGAGAGAGAGACCACATTCACATAATTTTCATATCATTATGATTGTTCTATTTTATTACCATTTATTACCATTTATCACCATTGCCATTACCATTACCATAGTTACCATTGTTCATCTTTCCCGTGACTAATTTATAAATTGAACTTTATCCTAGGCACGTATATGTAAGAAAAAACACAGTATATATAGGGTCCTCTACAATCCATGGATTCTGGCATCTGCTGGGGGTCTTCAAATGTATACCCCACGGGTAATGGGGTAGGGGAACCTACTGTATTTCATATTTTCCTAGAATTTTACCTATTACTGCATTTCTAAATATTCTATGATTACAGGGGCCATGTTTAATTTTAATTTTGTACAATAGACATTTGTGAAGTTTTTAACATGTGCCACATAACAGAAATTCATAATGAAAATAAGATAAAATGCTGATGTTGAGGAGCATCTATCTAACTGGAAGGATAGAAATAACTCAAGGGTCATGGTAGGTATGCCTGGCTAGCTCAAGAGGTAGAGCATGCAACTTTTAATCTCCAGGTTGTAAGTTTGAGACCCACACTGGGTGTAGAGAGCGCTCAAAAATAAAATATTTTTAAAAAAAAGGTAATGATAGAGCTATGCCATGCCATGAAGCCGTACACTATTCAGGCCAAGGAAAGAAATTCGTGTGATAGAGTTAGGGAAGAAAATCTTACAGAATGAGGATGAGTTACTGTGTGAAAACACAAGTGGAAGCAAATACTTCATACACTCAGAATAGTAAGAACAAAAGCAAGAAGATAAAAAATCTCCCTGAATGAGAGAACCCCACATGTTTTTGTTTTTTGGTTTTGCCCAAACATTCAATACAAATCAAGGAGGAGCTGGTGATGGAAGCCAGTCTGACTATAATGGCTGCTGTATGCCAAACTGCCTTTTAAGCTAAGGGGTTTAAGACCAGCCTTACCTTTCAGATAAGCCACATGTTGAGAGATGTTGGCATTGGGAAGGGAGAAAATGATGGAGCTGGGGAGACCAGTCAGCAGATTTTTCAGAAGACCAGGGGAGAGACAATGACATTCTGAATTGGGGCAGTAGCAACGGCCAGGGAGAGGAGGGGAGAGAATACAAAAATGATAATAATTGGGTTGGAAGATTCACAAGATTGGCTGGGATTTGGATGATGAGAGAGAGAGGGTTTGCAGGCATCTGCAAGTTGGTTTGTGATAACATGAGCTGTGATGACTGAGCCAAGAGTGATAAGGGCTGTAGGGATGGAAGGGGACAGGAACAGGAGCTCAGTTCCGGAAATGCTGACTTCTTGGCATTTGCATTTCAAAGTCTGAAACACAGGGGGTAATAAAGAGCTAAAGATATATATATTTCTTTTTTTTTTTTTTGAACTGGAGATCATCCATGTATGGGTAGAAATTAAAACAATGAGACTGCATGGGATCCTGAGGATTCGTTTCTAGAGTAAGAAGATTTGAGGCAGCCTGGAGGTCAGTCAGGGTCCATGTTTGGAGACCTGAAAAAGCCAGGACAGAAAAGCGTGATCCCAAGGAGAAGTGACTTTAAAGAAGATGATGTTATATAAACACATCAGAGATGACCTATGCCGCCTTGTTGATATGCTTGAGGGCTTTATTCGGATAAAATAATGAGGTCGTGAGGCTGACACAAAAACCCGGTCAAGCCCCGGTTTGAAACAGCAGCCCATAGCCGCTGTTAATCGGAGGGATCTTCAATACCATCTCCCTTTCATCTTCTCAACAAGTCTGAGTTCTATATCACACAGTTTATAGAAGAGAAAAAACTGAAGCCCAAAGAAGTGAGAGATTTTCTTGGAGTCTCAAAGATGAGAAGTTTCTGGAACTGAGTTTTGGTCTTTGTCACTCCAGAATCTCAGTTTTTAACCAATGGGGTATTTTGCTTCCTTTCCTAGTTTTTGCCCACATGGCCTCCATATTATAGAATAATAATCAGTTCAGATATGTCGAATACTGCTCAGCTGTTGAGTGATGTCCTAAATTCCTTTCACTGGAGTTTAGAAAATGCCTCTACTATCATAAACAGTTTTGTGGCCATGGAGCATGGGATCATAAACCACTTCTTTCCCTTGAATTGACCTTGACTCCTCCCTGTGTTTCTTTAAATAGAGCAGAGACAAGAGAAGAACTGTCACCCTTGAGAAAGTTCTGTGTGACATAGAACAGAAGGTGCTTAGGAAGAGAAGTAATTAAGTGAACTGAGTTACATCAAGCTCTGAGGAATGAGAACCGTGAATTTCATTTGAAGATCCAAAGTCCCAGTAAAAAGTCGCCAGAAGTCTCAATATGGAGATATTTTCCATATATAAACAGGAATCTGTTGAACCCAGGAGGCATATGGATGAACTTCAAGGTGAGAGGGAGGGAGAGAAGAGAGCCGTGACTCTCTGCAAATGTACCCAAATATTTTTGAATGCTTATGCATTTCTGGACAGACTGTGAATTGCCTTTATTAGCCATTCAAAGCAGTCAAACATTTTTAAGAATGCTGGCATTATATGTTTATTTTTATTTTATTGTGAAAATTTTCAACATAAGCAGAAGTGGAGATAAAGGTAACATGAATTCTCATGCAGATGGCACCCCATTTCAAAAGCAACGACATTTTGTCAATTCTCTGTTGTTATCTATTCCTCACCACTTTGGGTTGTGTTTTCAGGAAATCACACACACTGCTCATAGAGCATATTAGTTTTTTAGTGTGTATCTCTGGTTTCTTTGCCTCCCACCCATTCTGCCTGACATCACGGGCTCTTCTGGAAGCTCCATTCCCCTCCCATGTCACAGTGGTCAAACACTCTGAAGATATAGGGGTTACTGGACATTCGAGACTTTCCAAACACCACCTCCAAATAATCTATATTTTTCCCTCCTGGGAATACTCTAGAACCTTCTGCTCTGAACAACTTTGTCCCTAAAATAGGACACAAGTGTTTTCATGTTGAGGAGTAGGATTATCCGTGACCCTTAGAGTGACTATTCTCGCCTTCACCTTTCTGCATTCAACCACTCCTTAGAGTGATTAAGCTGAAGGTTTTTTGTGCTTCTGCAGGATATCTTAGGTACCTTAGTAAGGGAGCAGACACCATGGGCTCCTCAGAGACCCGTGTATTTTACATACCCATTTGTCATTCTGACAGCACAACTACGAAATTCTTCCTGCATTGTAGATAAACTTTTACACACCTGCTAGTCAGAAAGCAGCTGATTTTTATGTCTACTCTCTGTTTTCTGGCAAGCTAACTAACTATCTCTGGGACACAACAGTCAAATACCACTCTATGGGTGTTTTGCATGTAGGTTTGTTACCTGGATAACCTGAGTAAGCTCTGGAGGTCCACAGGAGCCGCCATGTTGGCCCCAACTATGAATAGACAGGAAAGAAATAACAGCTATCTGAGGCAGACACAATTGCAGACCGTGTTTCTGATACATTTCTTAATCCCCATAACAATGTAATAAGGCAGAAATTATTACTGTTATCACTAGCATCTCCATCATTATGGTTGTGGGAATTTTTTCCTTGAAGACACTGACATTCAGAGGGAATAAAACTCTTAGACATAGTTACATGGCCTATCAGAAGAAGATGTAGAACTTTAAAATTAGCTCTATCTGCCTAAAAAATTTTCCTTGTTTCACTTAACACAAGGAGCCTTCAAAGATTACATGAGGATCCTCTACATTTCTCTTAGACCTAATCCAAACCACCCCTGATCCCTTCATTCTATCTCAGACCCCCATGCTTCCCAGTTCTAGTCTGAGAATTTCATTGGTCAAATTGAAAACAACCAGAAGACAGCCTGTATCAGTTTAGTTCCAGACAAAAATAGGTTCAGGATAGTCTGTCTTGTCCAACACAAAAAGAATAAACAGGTAGAACCTCCTACTTCTCGGGGACTTGATAACTGGCCCTTTAAAAGTATTTTAACACAACCAGTCATCAATAGGGTTGTGACGGTTTACATATTAATTTGCAGAGTTCAGTCCAGTTACAAATGAATACTGTGAAGTACTTTTTGACAACTTATTAAAAATTTAAGTAGGATTCCAAAGCCTCAGGCTACTTGATTTTTTAAAGTTAAATTTTCTTCTGAAATAGCAGCACAGGATGGTTGTCAAACACCCAGAGCCATAATAGCTTTAGGCAACTTTCCAAAAATAAAATACCAGTCTCTATCAGTCAGCGAAGTGCCTGTGCCTTGTTGTCCACGGTTTCCTTTAAAGGATGATAACTCCTGCTATTGAAATTTGCCTGCAGCTTGGCTAGAAAAACCCAGCTCTGTGTTAATAATATGAAACAAATTATGCCCTGTCCACCGAGGCGACCAAACAAAGAGTGGACAGCCTGCTTTTGATAAGCAGATGGGTAAGAAAATGACTTCCCCTTTCCAAAGGAGCAATAAAGTCATAATGAAACTATTTCAGCACAAAATGTTTCCTTACGTTGCTTCCTTCTCCTGCAAAAAGGGACAGGAACAAAGAACTCGGCGTTCGTTGCACACCTACTCTGTGCTAGACGTTTTAGAGCCTATCCCATTCAAGTAAAGTAGTTGATGTTAAGAAGGACTTTCTCTAGGTTTGGTAGCCTGTTTGAGATGGGGAAGGGGAGACAAAATTAAAGAGACAAAAATAAATGCCCTCTTTGAGAATCGCCTTTCTTATTGTAAGAAAATATGCTTTTTAATTTTAGATCTGCATCTTTCAGAGTGTCACCATCCAGCCAGGGGACGTTCACAGATGTGGTTGTTGGGGAGGGGACGCATTCCCCATTTTCCTGCTTTCAGAGGCTAAGGATGGTCTTGACATTTAGTGGTAGGGTCAAAGATGGAGCACCAGGTAGTAGGAGAGGGAGAAGCAGGGTCCTCTCTGGGCATCAGAGCCTGATGTGGGACTTGATCCCAGGACCCCGGGATCATGACCTGAGCTGAAGGCAGACACTTAAACAACTCTCCACCCAGGCATGCTCCTGGTGGGTATTTATTAAATGTAAACATGAAATGAAAGGACATCTTCAATATTATTCTTATTAATATTGATATGAAAATAATTACATGTTTGTAATCATATTAATAGTACTTTAGCATAAATACGTAAAAAAGAATAAAAAGGTTTCATGGTATTTTCTTCCCCCAACAAACCAAAGAAACTCAGGGATCTGTTATTACTATGGCTACTGTTATATTCTCAGTGTTTGAGGGAGTCTCAGAAAATGAAATGCCCCCCCTCTGAAGAAATTATAGTTCCTCTGAAAGACACAGGGTTTGTGATTCAGCTGTCACATCCAGAAGGTAATTTTCTAGCTTATGTGTGGTATAACATATGGATTACCATCTTTATTTTATTTATTATTTTTGTGAAAAAATAGTCATGATGTAAAACGATATTGAGAAGTAGGTTATAGTAAGTTCAGTATCCGTAATATAATGTATATCCAACCCCAAATAACGTTGAGTTTCCTTCTGCATGTGCAAGCAAGCTCCCCTTCAGTTCTCCAATGTCACTGACAAGCTCATATTGGCCTTCAAATGGAAACTCAGAATTGAGCTGGTGCAAATTTAAGGAAAGGGAGCCATGTGGGATCAACCTGCAATGGTTAAGGGCTCACTTGGGCTCTCTCTGATTTCACAAACACCCATTCCTAGTTGCAAAAATGACCAATTCACCCTTGGCATACTGCCCATTAAACCAACCCAGTGGAAGGTGTTTTGCTATTTTCCTTTCTTTTCATTTATCTTTTTGGGTGTTTTTCAACCAAACTACAAGAAGTTCAGGACCAGGCTATTCCAGGCCACAGAACATGGTATCATTTATGTCTTGATGAAGATTTTCTTGCTTGTTCTCCTTTCAACTTTGCTGTTCACTTGTTTTTCTTTATGATTCCCTCTCAAGGTATGTCTATAAAGCAAGTTATAAATTCATAACTGATTTTATTCCTGAACGTTCTATAGCTTACCTGAAAGAATGAAAAGACTAAGATATTGGGCACTAAAGAAAATCCCTCTTTAAACATTTACAAATTACCAGGATATGCCAACATTACTTAACTGGATTCTCCCTGCTGCCTAGTAAGGGCTTGGACAATTGCATAAAATCAGTGAGAAGTGGTAGTAAGACCTAAATATGTGGGTTAATATGTAGGATGTGTGAAGAAGGGTATGATGGATGGCATTATTGCCTAAGGAAGATCAAACCATAAACCAGGAATTAAAGTCTACAGTAAATACAGAGAAGAGACCTGGAAGTCAGTAGATGACTATGACTAAGGATAGTGGAAGGAACATTGATGGCGGACACAGTCTTATGCGAGAGTATGTCAACAGTCAGTCTAGAAGAAGGTATTAGAACTCTAAGTCTGCTAATTTTTGTTCTGGCTACTGTATGTGGCAGAATTTAAGGAAAACAATCACCATATAAAAAGCTTGTTAAGTGAAATGAGTGATCCAATGATCAAAAGGCACAAACTCCTATTATAAGTTCTGGGGATATAATGCACAGCATGGTGACTATAGTTTAAAAATTAAAACGGAATATGAAGTTTATACCTTTTGATCATTGGATCACCCATTTCCCACTCCCTGCCACCTCTGGCAACCCCAAATCTATTATCTTGAGCCTGGTTTTCTTTTAGATTCCACATATAAATGAGATCTTACAGTATTTGTCTTTTATCTGCCTGATTTATTTCACTTAGGATAATGCCCTCAAGGTCCATCCATGTTGTTGCAAGTGTCTGGATTTCCTTCTCTTCCACGACTGAGTAATATCCATGATATATCTCATATTCTAGATCACTACATAGGGTTGTTGACTATCTAACTATATAGGGTTGTTGATATGACTATCTCATGTTGAAGTTTGAACTGCTATCAAAATATTCAGAAAATGTGGGGTCCAAAAGAAGCTTTAGCAACTATAAATTGTGCCTTTTCTTCTCATTTACATTAAGCAGTTGAGATTCAGACCTATTATCAATAAAACCATATTTGGTCTCTTCTCTGTGAATTGCACTTATCCTCAATGTAGTTGAATTTCAAAGCCCTAGGCAAATCATACCATGTACTTTTCTTTGTAGACCAACTCCCCCACCACCCATCTCATTATTATCTTAAATTGGAGGATAGAAAAAGAAAAAAGAGTGGAGCTTGAACCTCAGTCTACTGGTTAACTTTATTCGAGGGAGATCTTTGAGCTGGAGAAACCAAATTCAAGACCAATCACATCATTGCAGTAGAGCATCTTATAAAAGAAGGTAAATATTTAAAGGCCCCAGTGATCCACTTGCATCATTTTTAAAAAAATTTTTTTAAGTTTTTTTTTTAAGATTCTATTTATTTATCTGACAGAGAGAGATCACAAGTAGGCAGAGAGGCAGGCAGAGAGAGAGGAGGAAGCAGGCTCCCCGCTTAGCAGAGAGCCCGATGCGGGGCTGGATCCCAGACCCCGGGATCATGCAGAGGCCTTAACCCACTGAGCCACCCAGGCGCCCCCACTTGCATCATTTTGAATGTCTTTCTCCTCGAATTTTAAGTTGAACTCTCTGCTTTCGTTATTTGTCTTTTTCTTTTTTCTTCTCTTTTCTTTTCCTTTTTTAAGGTAATATGTATGTCTATGTGTGTGTCTGTATTTTCCAATGTTTTGTTTGGGTTTTGGTTCAAATGATGAGATACCTTCTGGAATATTGTTTTGCTTCCCACAGGGAATAGCAGATTAGATTGGAGTCAGATTCAACCAACCCCAGCTATAGAGCACTTGCAATGTGCTGACTACATGTTCATTTACATGAATCCCGCCAAATCTTCGTGATGAGTTTTATCTACATGCATGAATATGTTCCTCAAAGTAGCTGGTAAACTAAAGAGCAGGGAGTCCACCGTCTTTTCCACTACTGCAGACCTGACCAGGCATTTTAGGTCTTCAGCGCATTTGTATTTTTTCAGTCTTAAAATTGATTTTGAAGAATCCTAAAGTTTTGGACACATAGTGAATCAGGAGGATGTGTGAGGGGATAGACACGTGTGCATATGCTCGTACACACCTCACCTTGGCTGTGCGTGGCTGCTGGTGTGGTGGCTGAAGGGGAATGTGTCAAAAGGGTATGAATTGCTTTTAAGAATAATCCCTTTGAAAGAGGAAATTTAAAAAAAAAACAGAGGAAATGTCTTACTTGCTCTTGTTTTCTCTCTTTTTTTCATTCTTTTAAACAAGTGGGGAATTGTTTATAGCAGTTCATATATATTCTATAACATATCATTAAAACGATCCAACCCAGGCCATTTCCAAGAACCAATTTTTGAGGTAATGATGGAATTGTGATACACAGGAGCTGGACAGGTTATTTCGCTGATTCAGTTTGATTTGGGGGGTCTTGTATACACATGGTTTTCTCCTAACCCAAAAATTGTTTTTTTTTACTTCTTTTTAAAAATTAGGAATGTTCAAAGCACCTATACTATAAAGAGAAATATCCAAGGACTTCAAATTAATGGGAGCATCTCAATATATATTTCTCTCTGCATCAGAGGATCTAAATGATTATCCGTCCAATGGCAGTAATAATTTTAAACTTTAATTTTTCTAACATATCACCAACCGTAATAGCTGTAGATTATATTTTTTAAAAAATGATTTGGGGGAGAAGAATGGTTACTATCCAATGTGTCATCTCTACATTCATTCTAAATGCCCATTTTCCATCATTGTTCAACAATAAAAGAACACGGACCTGGACATTCAGCCTTGCTACTTCAACTCACACATCTCCTGTCTCTGGTGTTTGGGAAAAAAACCTGCAAATATGCAGTACCTTGTGTATATTCGTTTTTCTCTTCCTGCCAACAGATGGATCCTCCCTTCTGTTCCTAGACAACAGAGATGTCAGCTGTTATGAGAAAAGACAGGTTCCTAAATTCAGACCTTGAAGGAGAAAATCGTTTTACTTCACCTTTAGTAAGGATTTCATTTGTAAATGTTCCTGTCAGTGGAAACGTACTGATGAAGACAGTGACTGAACATTGCAGCAAAACAACATGGCAGGAGGAAATGAGGTGGTGGCAGAGCCTGGACATGCTGGGATTTGCTATCTGCGTAGACATGAATCCTTTCAAGATCATAAATCTCCCCCACAATCTCATCCTTGGGTAAAGGTCACCTACCTTTTTGTATTCAAACCAACCCTCTTTCCGTTTAAAAAAAATGGAGCTCCATCACAAAATGAATGAGAATGTATTGGATTATGACTCAATTAAATTTCACAAAAGAAAGTGGATATAAAATCATAAAACTTACTGAGAGAGAGAGAGAGAGACAGAGAGATGGAGAGGTCAAAGGCAGCTATCCAAAATCAATTTTAGTTTACTCAAGGTTTTGTTCTTGACAGTTCCTACCTTCTCATTTCCACTGGCACAGGAAGAATTTAAGGCAGAGAAAGAAGCCCACAGGGTAACAAGTGATTCCTGAAATATACAAAAGGTGGGATTGAAAGGACCTTCTGATTTTAGAAAGAAGAGCCTTATCCTGAAATCTGTGGAATATGGTAGCCCCCTTATCTGCTATTTCATTCTTCAGTTCCAGGTTCCCCCTCGTCAACCACTGTCTGGAAGCAGATGTTCTCTTTCTGACATTTGGTCAGAAGGTCAATGGCAGCCTAATGCCAGGTCACAACACCTGGGCCATTCAACTCACTTCTCGTCGTGGTGACATTGCATCTTCTCACATCATCACAAAAAGAGGGATGAGTACTGTGCAGTATTTTGAAGGAGAGGGAGAGAGTCTACATTCACTTGCTTTTATTATAGTGGATGGTTCCACTTGTTCTATTTCATTACTAGTTACTGTTGTTAGTCTCTTGCTGTGTGTAATTTATAAATTAGACTTGATCACAGCTGTGTATGTATAGGAAAAAACACAGCACATATAGTGTTTACTACTGTCATGGTTTCAGGCACCCATTGGGGGTCTTGGAACACATCCTACACAAATATGGGGGAACTACTGTATTTCTCTGGTCCTTTTTTATTTTAACGTATGTACATAGTCTTTTGACTGTTGTAGCTGACACAAGTTTTGAGAATCTTCTACAGTCTTTGTACTATATGATGCTGCTGAGTAATACTTCTTATTCTACACATAAACAGTTAATTTTCTTAGACCCCTGTGTTAAGATTTAGTATCTGTTTTTATTAAAATTCACCTTGTCTTGCTGAGCCCACTTGCTATATAATGCAATTAATTTGTTGTTACTTCCAATTTCATGGCACACACAGTATAAGTTTACTAAGAGATGAGGAAAAGGCGGAGGATGAAATGAAATATTTCAAATGACATTTGTCTTGGGCTTTGGAAGATAAGAAAGATAAGAAAAGATAAGAAAGATAAGAAAAATGAACATCACAGAGATTATTTTTTTCTTATCCTATTGTATACTTTGCTTCTAGCTGCCTATCACTTCCTCTAGTATCCACCAAAATATATCTTCCACAGAATTGCCCTATTTGTGAGACAAGAAAAAATAAAAGCATTAAATGTCAAACCACCATACAAAAGAGTTATCTTTATAATTTTACTTTATGTAGTCAGCTTTGGAGAATTTGAGAAACTCTGAAATAAAAGGAAACAACTTAATTTGTGAAGCCAAAGTCTCATCTATAAATGAGATAATAAAAGATACATAATGGTAAAAAAAAAAAAAAAGAGGTTCTCACAAGGGTGATATCACTCACCCATTTCTAACCTCCTACCCAATGTGTTGAGAAATGTGAGTGTTCAGGAAGGGGGATTGTTGTCAAGACAAATGGGAGATAAGTGCTTGTTAGTGGTAATGCAAACTGGTGCAGCCACTCTGGAAAACAGTATGGAGGTTCCTCAAAAGCTTAAGATAGAACTAGGATCCAGGAATTTCACTACTAAGTATTTACCCAAAGAATAAAAAAATACGAATTCAAAGGTATATGTGAACCCTGATGCTTATCGACAATAACCCAGTTATGGAAGCAGCCCAAGGGTCCATGGGCTGATGAATGGATAAAGGAGAAGTGCTGTACATATGGAATATTATTCAGCCATAACAGCCATAAGAACAATGAAATCTGGCCATTTGCACTGACGTGGATGGAGCTAGAGAGTATAATGTTAAATGAAATAAGTCAATCAGGGAAAGACAAATACCATATGATTTCATTCATATGTGACATTTAAGAAACAAAACAAATGAGCAAAGGGGAAAAAAGAGAGAAAGTGTGAGGCAAACCATGAAACAGACTCTTAATTGATGGTTACCACAGGGGAGATGGTAGGGGAATGGGGAAATAGGGGACAGGATTAAGGAGGACGCCTGTTGTGATGAACACCAGGTATTGTATGGATGTGTTGAATCCCTCAATTGCACACCTGAAACTCATATTACATTGTATATTAACTAACTGGAATTTAATTAAAAACTTTAAAAATTTGCAGGAAGAAAGAAGATAGAAAGCTCCAATCTTTGACGTCCATGAAAAAGGATAGTAAACATCTGGCAAATTTCTAAGTAGACCCAAAAAAGAATTATCCTGCCCAAATGCCAATAGCAGCCCCATTGTGAAATAATGGTAGTAGTTAAATGACTTCTTCAAAAATCACACAAGGTATGCTGGAACCAGGACTCAGACTCACTCCATGTTGTGTACAGAATGTTCATTTCTTGAAGACTTACAATTTTTTATATTTGAACAGTGAGGTGTTTTATAAACATTGTTTGTAAGAAGTAGATTTATTTCCAATTCTCTGTGGTGTGTTTTTTTTTTTTTTAATTTCCATGTTGTTCTTTGGGATTTAACTTGAGCTAGACAGTCGTGTCGTATTCAGACAATGCCAGAAACCAAAAGTGCTAGAAGTTGTGTATTTGGGTATGGAACTTTTCAAGGGCATACATAAATGTCATTTCACCAAGTAAATTCTAAGAGCTGTAGGGTCAAGTCCATGTCTATTGTTTTATTATAAATTTAGTTCCAAAGGCAATGTCCTGTGAGACATAAATACATAACTGTTTGATTTTGGGGAAAGTAGTAGGGCAGTGTTCATATGTGTGGGTTGGGAGGCCATTTTATTAGTAAAGTGTATTTATTATCATCCTCCCTGAGAAGATGATGTCACTAGCCAGGATTTGGGGGGAAATATTCCTAGAATCAAGCTTTACAAATAACACAGATGTTGAGACAATCCTGAAGCCTGAAATACTTGGATTCTGCAGATTTCTTTAAAAAATATTGACTATGCACATAAGTCTATAATCATTTCAAAATAAAAAGTTAAAACACATGCACATAAACATGAGAGTAGGCTTCTTTTTAAATATATATTTTGACTTGGAAACATGCCTATAAGCATACTCCATACATTGGAATTCACGGTTGGTTTGAGTAAACACCAAAGACTTGAAAGTGGGCTTATATTTCGCTATTTCTTTCCTCATTGATTAATTTAGTGGGCGACACTGGACAAATCCCTCATCTTAAAAAAAAATCCCTCCTCTTTCCTGCACAGGTGAAATAGAGGTTAAGAAGAAACCTCACTGTCTGGGGCACTCAGTGTCTTTACCTCTGCTAACACATCTTGGGAACCAGGGACAAGGCAGGCAATCTAGGTCTGCAGATGGTAACAAAAAGCATAACAATTTTTCACGAAAGAGGAATCATACTTTTAATTTTCTTATCAATAATGTACCTTCAGATATTCTTAAGATCTTGGCATTTATTTATTTCAGGCTATGGTTTTTTCTGTTTTGTTTTGTTTTTGTCTTCATTTGAGGTGTTAACACAAATTTAAGTGGCTGAGATTTCTTCTAGATCAGTTCTACAACAATTCCTTTATTTCACATATGATGCTCCTTCATCCTCAAGTTTTCCAGAGACACTTGGAAGCCAAAATCAGACATTTGGGAAGTATGTTACCTCTTTCTCTGAGTACATCTCTCATTACTTACCTATATCCATGCTCCATTGCTCAAAATTAATTTACATGGTGAACCAAACAGAACATAAGAGAATTAATAAGACAACAAAGCAAATACTACGTGAAGTTCTCAGCATTTCAGCTTGCTACAAAGGTCTCTCCACAAAACAAAGATTATACAGAACTTTTAGTTAGTGTCTTTTCTCTTGTTCTTATTTCCCATTTAAAATAAGTGTTATACAGTTGAGTTAGTTCTCTAAAGATAGCCTCTGGGACCCTTATGGGTTCTTTTTTTCTTTCTAAATCATACCAATTATAAAAATAAACTAACAAAATCACACAGAAAAAGGAGGAAAGACCCAAACATAGTTAAAGATGTAACTTAACAAGGCCGGAATGATATCTTGATCCCTTGGGATAGCTTTGCCTTCATTGCAGAGAGAAAAGCCTTGAAGCCCAGGATGGCAGTGAACAGGAGGAGATGAATCTCACATCTGTGATGTCTTGAGTATTTGGAGCTCAGCTTGGCAGAAGAAAGTAACATCGGTGAATGACACCGAGTAGCGTTGTTTCCTGTGGACTCTAGGTTATGGTTCCCACTCTACTTGGTTGGAAACCCATCAGGACTGTTCAGCTGGAACCATCAGGATGAAATCTTTCATTTTTTACATTCAAAGCTCGACTAGGCAGCTAAGATGGCGTATCTATCTCAGGTGACTTCGGATCCTATGGGAAGTGTGTAAGTGCTCATGACTTCGATGTCTCGTTTTGTGTGTGGTTGATGGTGAGGGGCTATCACTCAATATGTGAATAATACCATTTCAAACACGGGACAGGAGCTGGAAGTCAGAAGGAAAGAACAATTCCTTGCACTTAAAACAAACCAATCAAGAAAGCATAGAGTACCGAGTCCTGTGGAACAGACAGGAAACCTGTTTTAGAGGTCATGAAAAAAAGGCCAAGAAAGAGCATCCAGGTTGATTCCAGGATCTGGGGTCCCCAAAGGTACATTCGTCCCTAAAGGTAAAAGGCAATAGGGAAGGAAATGATAAATGCAAACTTTCCCTTCTTTATAGTTTTGCCTCCAGGTGCCCTGGAGTAAAAAGATTCTTTGAGATAATTATGAACTTTGGGCATGTGAAGTCTCAGTACAATATTTATTATATTCCCAATGAAAAAAAAAAAAAAAACAAAACAAAACTTATGCACTAAACATTCGAAATGGGCTTTAAAATATGATACTTTTGGGGTGCCTGGGTGGCTCAGTAGGTTAAAGCCTCTGCCTTCGGCTCGGGTCATGATCCCAGGGTCCTGGGATCGAACCCCACATCGGGCTCTCTGCTCAGCGGGGAGCCTGCTTCCTCCTCTCTCTCTGCCTGCCTCTCTGCCTACTTGTGATTTCTATCTGTCAAATAAATAAAATCTTTTTAAAAAATGATACTTTCATTTTAATGAACGTAAAATGTTGAACAGAAAAAAATTCTCTAAATTGTACACTTGGGGTACTTGGGTGGCTCAGTGGGTTAAAGCCTCTGCCTTCGGCTCAGGTCATGATCCCAGGGTGCTGGGATCGAGCCCCACATCGGGCTCTCTGTTCAGCGGGGAGCCTGCTTCCTCCTCTCTCTCCCTGCCTGCCTCTCTGCCTACTTGTAATCTCTGTCTGTAATAAATAAATAAACTCTTTTAAAAAAATTGTACACTTGTTGACTTTCTTTTTTACTTCATATCTATGTATTTAAGGCTTTGAATCTTAAAAATGATGTGTACATGTTCTAATACAGCTGACTATTTTATAAATATTTACTTAATTCCATATTGTATTTCCTCTCATAAAACAAAATATAGGAAGCTGGATGGTACTTATGATTGAATGAATCATAGGACTGAGCAACTAGTTGCTTTATAATTAACCCAAATCTCTGGTCAACATCCTCAATTATGTCCAAATGGATGACATGATATGGCAGGTTCTGCCAAAGTCTAAATTCAAAAGTGGACAAGGTTCTGTAATGGCTACTTACTTCATAGAACTTAACAATGAAAACGTACTCAGTCCTTGACCTTAAGAAAGCTCAGAGATTTTAGAACTATCCAATTAACCAGAGTGGAAAATTTGGGAGCACACCAGAATGTATCCATTTCCTTCTCAGATTAAAAATATGTGTTCAATGACTACTATTTGGGAGCATTTGATTAACCTTTCCCTGAGTATTTGGTTAAATTTTCCCCTCGAAATTCTTCAGAAACATTCCTGTCTACAACCACCAACTCCTTAACACCCTGCTCACCTTACACCCTATTCCTTCAAACTGTAATTCCTACTTGGGCTTGTTTCTCAGTCTTCTATTACATCAGTCTACCTTGAAAACTGCTTCCAGTTGAATGTCTTATCCTTTAAAGATCTCAAAGTGTGGGGCATCTCAGTCAGTTAAGCCTCTGCCTTCGGTCCAGGTCATGATGTCAGGGTCCTGGGATCGAGTCCCACATTAGGCTCCCTGCTCAGCTGGGAGTCTGCTTCTCCCTCCCCCTCCTCCTGTGTCTGCTCTCTCTCTCTTGCTCACTCTCTCTCGAATAAATAAATAAAATCTTCAAAAAAGTTAAAGTATTTTTAATTATTGAAAAGAAGTGGGAAAATACAGAAAAGAATAAAAAAGAACATGTTCATCACCAAAAATTCCACAACAGGCAAAACTAATGTTAATATTTGCTTTATTCCAGGGTGCCTGGATGGCCTGGTCAGTTAAGCATCTGACTTAGGTTCAGGTCATGATTTCAGGGTCCTGGGATGGAGTCCCAAGTTGGGCTCTGTGCTCAGCGGGGAGCCTGGTTCTCCCTCTCCCCCTGTTTGTGCTCTTTCTTTCTCAAATAAATTTCTTTCTCAAATAAATAAATAAATACATTAAAAATATTTGTTTTATTTCTGTTCAAATGTCTCTAATAATAAATCTACATTTACAGAGATATTTTACAAAATTGAGATTGATTTGAATATATTACAATCTGATTGTGTCAATTTAGCAATGTATCAAATGCATTTTCATGTGCTATTATTTGAGACATGTTTTTATGGCTTTGAATTATCTCAGCATATGGATGCACTAAGTTACTTCAATATTATTATTTACACATAGAGATGGATTCAAATTTTTACTATTACAAAGAACATAGCAATAATCATACATGTACCTACATTTCTAAATTTTTTGATAAGTTCTCTGAAGTAGAACTATTGGGTCTAATATTTTATATATATAATATTAGATATATATTAGATATTTATAAATATATTAGATATTTCTAATATATATCTGATACATATTAGATAATAGATAATATATCAGATAATTAGATAATAGATAATATTTTAGATATATATCTAATATATGCTATTAGATATATATAATAAATAAATATATATATATATTTAAGTTTTTATCTAATTGCTACAATACCCCACAAAATTCCTTGGTGTTTCTCAGATAATTTTTCTCACAATGCCTGCTGCACATAGATGGAATACCATCTTGTTTCTTAAACTGGATGGTTCCTGAGGGAGAAGAGTATGACTTACACCTTTGTTAATATCTCTAATTACATTCACAATACACTTAATCTCACATAAATTCAGTTATTAAGTTTTTCTCCAAGTAATGCTTGCAAAGCTTTACCATTTTCCACACAATTCCCATCCCCTCCCCCACCTTTTTTAATAATAAGGAATTTATCCCTAAACTTGTTAAAAATAAATACACTTTAAGAAGAAATAGTTCAACACAATTGGTTCAGGCAGAGATAGTTTACTTGCCATGACTGGATTTGGCTTGAGAATGCTGCATGAGACGGATGTTGTATGAGACAGAATTGTATCTGCTGTTTGCATGAACTCAACACCTTTGCCGGGGCCCTGGACCAAGAAAGGACATTTGGCTTTGGGTCATTGGGCATGTGCGCTGCTTCCTCACATTTTGAAGCGCACCTGTTTTTTTTAACTTTATTTGCTTTCTAGGGTTTCTCTGTGTTATGACTCTATTTAAAGCAGTGGGAGTGCAAGATGATGGTGGGACAAAAATATGGTGAAGAAAATAGTACAGAGGGGAAATGCTTTCTTTCTTTTTTTTTTTTAAAGATTTTATTTATTTGAGACAGAAGGAGAGACTGGAGGAGGGGGAGGGGCAGAGGGAGAAACAGTCTCCCTGAGGAGCAGGGAGCCCAACAAAGGTCTCAATCCCAGGACCCCAAGGTCACGACCTGAGCTGAGCCAAAGGCAGACACTCAACAGGACTGAGCCACCCAGATCCCTTGAGGAAACACTTTCTGTAGCAGAAACTTCAGGCCCACCTGTCCCATCCACCACCTTTATGGCTTTTTTCTTCCTAAGGTGAGTAAAATAAGCCTTCATTGCTTTCCATTTTTTATAAAAAATGTATTCACATATTTCCTGGTCTTCATTGATTACATATGTAACTTTCTCAAATGAAATCTTTTTCTGTCAGCAAAAACTGGATGGAATTAAATATATCATATTTTTCCCCAATGAAATAATGGAAATATGTTTTTACTTTAATGCTTTTTGATAGAGCGGTGAGGTATTCAGAAACAAATTAATGTTATTGAGGACTGATGTGGACAATCATGTGGGATAAAAGCAGATTGGAACACTTATGATCATAACTAAGGGTATTTATATATATTATATATATATATATATATATGTTTAATCTGAAAGCATATAAAACATGAATTTTCTAGAAGTAACCAATGTTTTATTTTAGGCATGTTTTTAAAAAATGTGTGGTGCAAGATTTGATCTGCATCATACAGATGTGTAGAACTACCGTTGTCATCCTGAATGAAGACTGTACAGTTGTGGAAGTGGGAAACCCATTGGGTCACGTTCAGGGTACAGATGGGGCCCAGGCCAAATATTCAGGCTGCAACCAAATTATTTTCTTTCTTGAAGTTTCTCATTCTATAATTTTCTAAATAATAATTTTAAGGTTTAGCAAGGATTTACTGACTCTCTCAGTGAAAAATCCTAAAGGAAAAAATATGCTTTTTTTCCACCCCTATTCCCCCATGAAGGTATTTCAGCTTATAGATTCAATATTCATCTGGAGTTTCCCATATTTGCTTTTGTCCTTGATGATCAGAAGAATATTATCATTATCTCTGCAGGCACAGACGTAGTCTGAGGTTAGAACTTTCCTTGAACAAATACAAGGGAATTAAAAGCATTGTCTTTCCTGTTGAAAGTATCAGAGCTTCTTTAAAAAAAAAAAAAAAGAGTGATGATTAGCAATGGTAACATTTCTGAGTTCATATACGTGATGTTTAAATGAATTGAAATGCCCTACGTTTAATGCACTAGTGAAACATTTCATTCTAGTTAAATTCTTTTTAAAATAAATAGAGAGGCATATTTCCGTGGTCATTTTGATTGCCCCCAGGGTGCATTTTAAAGAACTTACTTAATTTTGAAAGACTAAAAAATTCACTTAACCCTTTTAAATGTGACTTTACTACTTTTAGTTCTTAGAATGTACAAAGTGTTAGATCTTTATAGCCTGTCCTTTATTTTTGAATCCTGTCATTTGATTGCCAACAATAAACTAGGTAAGACTAAAGTAAGTGTAATCCTTGATCTGTAGACTTTTTGATTGATAACATTGCAAATACTTTTAAAGCAGATAACATGGTCTGTATTGAGTACAAATGAGAAATCATTTGATATTTCAGTCATGCGTTTTCACGGAATCTAAAGGTGACATAATTCTTTAGAAAGTAAGAGGCAGATCAACTAAGATTTGTTAGTAATCATTTTAACAATCAGCTATAATTAGGTGGTTTATATATATTGTCCCACAATCTTTAAATGATTTAATAATGAGGTTATTAGGCCATGTATTTGTTTCCTATTGCTGGCCATAAAAAATTACAACAATTTTGTGCATTAAAACAAGACACAGGCATGAACTTACAGTTCCAGGTCAGAAGTCCAAAATGGGTCTCACGAGGTCAAAAAAATCCAGCATCTGTGTCATTCCTAACTTCTCTTCTGTTGTCACATCTCCTCCTCTGTATCTGACTTTTCTGTCACCATTTACATACATAAAATCTTTGCTTATGACAATTCAGGGCCATCCAGGGAATCCAGGATAATATTCCCCCTCAAGATTCTTAACTTAATAACAATTGGCAAGGTCCCTTTTGTCATATACCCCAACATATTCATGGATTCTAGGAATTACAACATGGACCTCTTTGGGGAGATGATTAGTCTTATATGTCAAATGTATTTTTTCTCATAATGAACCAGCAATATGCATCTGTTGTTTGAGTTCCTGTCAAATGGTTTTTTCCCCCCCCAAGGACTCTGAATATTTTCTGCCTGATCGCTATTTCACCCTAAGTTGAAGAACTGAAATTTCGGAAACATTAGCGGTCCCAGTGTTACATACATGGATCATTTGAACATAAAATCATCACAATGGACAGATAAAAATTCTTTATCAATAATTTTGATAAGCATAACATGCTAGTGACCTTTGACATATCACCTTTATTCTGGAAATTTTCACTTTTGTATCCCCTTCTCACTCAAGGAAAGAAGAAAGGAAGGTTTGCACACTTGCCTATTATAGTGAATCAAAAGTGTCTTTGGAACAATAGCCAGTTAAGAGAGTTGGTAATGGCCTCCCCTATTGGCCTTGAATGATCACCACAGGGTGTTTTTCTCTAACTGTCTTAAAGGGCGAGTCAGAGTTTATCAGTCTCATTAATCCAGGCTTCCACTGGGGCCGGGCCAAAAAGGTTTAGAATGTGATCAGTATGCAGCTTTCGTGACCTTTCTTTTGAGCAAGGATCTTAGCAAAGGAAGGAGACCTCTTGTAAGACTCAACCTCCACAGGAGGTGGTTTTCTCATTCCTACATGGGGATGAAAGACACCACATCGAAGTCAATTCAACAGAGACAGCGAAAAGGTCACTGTATCCTCACGTCAAGTATGCTCAGTGCAGACTGAGTGGGTCCAGATTTAATTTTCTGTTCCTGATCTGTTCATTTATCTAGTGCCAGTGAAGTTTTATTAACAAGTGTGGCGGTGATATGTTTGTCCCTTTTTCTATGAAATAGTCTTGATCAAGAGTCAAAGAGGAAAGAGACTGGTGTTGGGTGTTGACTGAATGTCTTAAATTCACTGGAGGTGCCTTTGTTTTTATACTTGGTGTTTCTCTTGGGACATACAGTAAAAAGGGAGTGGGAAAATCCAAGTCCTTTTGGGGGATGTTTGAGGCTCAGAAGTGTAGAATGTGGAGTTTTCTGTATTTTTGATTCCATATGTCCCAGACACCACGATAGTTTAAAAGAACGAATTCTTAATTCTGGTGAACAAGGCTCCAAGGATAAAGAATGAAATACTAACAAAAATGCCCTTTTTTGAAAGGGGGTGGGTGGGGGTGGGAGGATGGAAACCCACTTCTTTCTCTGTGCTTTCGGTGCTTCCTGAAAACATAAATTAGGTGGAGTCAAATGATTGTATCACATGTGAGTCCTTGGAACTTCATTGAATCTTTGCGGCATTTAGCATCAGCTGGGGCAAATAAACGATGCCAAGAAGCTGTACTGCTTATATTTAGGTTTTGCTCCTCAGAAAATTGGAGGAAATGATTTCTGGGGTCAGGATGACCTTCCAACGATTGCATTTGTATCCATAGGAGACCTATAAGCAAGTGTTCATTACTTTGGTGTTACTCTAACTTTACCAAGAAGTGTGGTTATGTGAGCTCACATCACTGGGGGCAAACCAACAGGCCTTGCTGTGTGGACAAGAATAAGCTATAATCATTGGTGCTATTATGTTTTCTCAGTTGAGCACTCATACACATACACCCTAATTTTGGAGCATTTGGGGAATTGTCTAAGTGATTATAAGATTGAGTGATCTATTTAAAATTAATAGCCAATTTACTCAAAATAATGATCATAAAATGTAGATGGTGTCGTTTTTATTTTCTAAGAGTTTCAAAAGGGAAGAAAGCTTGTATATTTCTATATTCTCTTACATACACTGAATGCATATTTTACTTTAGAGAAGTGGTGGTGAATAAGATTAAGTTTAATAAGGCATTCTACTTTAGGGTAGCAAAAATATAACAGGAAAATCCACACAATCCTCCAGTGTCCTGAGATCTTTTATGACCTTAGCCGTTTGCCCTGTCCCATTTCATCTTCTGGATTGAAACATATCTCAGGTTCTCTAAGAGTCTTGCCTTGTGCTTTTTCCAGGTTCATTAGTCAACACTCTCTCTTCTAATCATCTCAATGCTAGTGATGAAACCACTTCTATTCCCCTCTGTCTTTGCCATTCTAACAAGGACAACCAGTAATCTAGCTCCATGGAGGTTTAGGGCCAGACAACATGGTTAATCTACTTGTGACTATAGTAGTAGATTCAGGAATGGGTGCCTGGCCCATGTAACTAGGATTTTTTTTCCTGAAATTATTGGGTAAGAAGCAGTAAGGTCTTAGTATATCAGTTGTGGGATGGTGGGGCTGGTGAGTAGTGGAGAGAAAGGAAGCTCTGATCTGTAGTAATTGCTGATTTCCCATGGAAAAAAATAGTCCCACTTTAGATTTTAAGCTACTGAGTTGACTCTACTAAGTGCAAAGTTTTATTTATGGTCCTTCCAAACTGATGGGCAGTACAATGGCCTGAGAAATAAGATGTGATTTCATCTTAGACTGTTATTTTATCATCTTATTTATAACACCTTCTGTGCATAGAGAACCTTCTAAGGGAAATGTCCTGCCCACAGCCACAGAGGAAGAGGTAGTGCTGTGCAAAACAATGAAATATCCTCTCTTCTTTCTATAAATACTCAGGCAGGCATGAGTTGGTGTTGGAAGAGTAATCAACTTACTAAGTAATCAACCAAGAGTAATCAACCTACTAAGTATACAGAACCTGTGATAGAAGCTAGTCTGACAAAATTCACTTTCTCTGGATTTTAATTAGGAAGCATAAAGAAAATCCAGCAATTGGTAGCCATTGCTAAAGGTCAAAAGAGGCATAAAGAAAGGAGTTGTGAGGCAGTATTGAGACCTTAAGGTGGGGAATATGGCAATCTGAAGTTATAAGAGAATAGAAACTCAGAAAAAAACCAAAGACTCAAAATATAGAGTCTCATTTACCCTGAGAGATGCAGCTAGAACAGCTCGTTCCTAGAGCTGTTTCAATTCCAGTCAAAAGTCTTGTTCTAGAACTGAACCACATAGATCCTTAAGAGAAGGGCTCTTCATGTTGAGGCCACTTTAATGAGTCTGTTTACTTGTAACAAGAAGACTTTAAGTAAAACATAAATTTGAACCAGGAATCAGGTGTAAGCAAGTGGAAATAATGGGGTAATTAGAATTATTTAGTGCCTTACTATAGCTAAGATACAGCTAACCAAGTCCTCATCTGTGATTTCTGGGGAACAGGAGTATCAGGACTTTTTTCTTAGAGAAGGTAGGTAGCAAGCTGATATCCTTGGAGTCACTCATCCTGTTAAGTGTCTTACCATCCCAAAATAAATGGCCTTATAATAGCAACCATGGACACCTCATGTTTCACGGTTAGTGAACTCTTCTAGAAAATAAATTTTATGTTCAGGTCCAGAAAAAAAATGCATTATACAGAGCTCCAAGAACTGAGAAGTGAAGTTTCCCTCTCATTTCTCTCTTCATAAAAGGTATCTATTGTGACAGTTGTGGGTTTTTACTACTATTTTATATCAGTTATTTAGTGGTATTTGTATAAGTTACAAGTGCAGAGAGGAGACAAAAACTGAATGGATTTCAATGGTCCTATTTAAAATAGTAGGTAACATTTCATGTCCCTATGTCTTTGAAGTACTTGAGATATAACGACTTAATTATTCCACTCCAAAATCTTACATAGTGAGTGAGAAGCATATTCATCTTATAGACTAGGAGACTGAAGAATAAAGTTTACAACAATTGCCCAGATATTAAGTATCAGAGCAGGATCTCATAGTCTAGCCTTGGATCAATGGTGTTAACCATGACCCCATTGACTCTAAGATCATCAAGCAGTTTTTGATAAGACCTTTTGACATTATCCTTAGAGGCAGTAGATAACCTCGAGGCAAGATTAACACCATCCTGTTCATAAGATGTGGGTGTATTTACAATGTGTGTAATAAATGGAATGTGTTAGGTGGGGGCAACTTTGAAATCGTGTGGGTGGGATGTGGCAGTTTACTGCTTAGCAAGAGCTAAATTCTGTTGTGCATGCCAAGGACTGTGTTCAGGGTGAACTCACTTCTGAGCAGGACAAGCTGCCTCAGAAACATCTTCCCGCACAGCTTTTTACCTCCTTAGCCATCTCCAACTGGCCTGAGAGGTAAGACACTCAAGGGTAGTCAACTCAAACGCTGATGAGGAAGCTGTGATGTGGCCTGGCTCACCAGTAAGTGAGAGTCTCTTAAAGTAGGAAATTCTCGCAGAATGAGTCATTTAGCAGCAGGAACCAAAGTTAAATATTGTAGGAATCAGCCTGGAAAGACCCTGATGGACTTTGCCAAAGTTATGAGGTCACAGAAACTATGAGTAAGTGGAGCAATTAGGTAGAGAGAAAATATAAAATGAAGCCTAAGGAAACTTTTTGCTCCCAAAGGACATTAAAAGTGGGCATGTGGGGAGTATTTATACTATAATGTGAGCACAGCAGGGTGTATAATAAAGACCCCCAGATTATTGCTGCTAAGGTCTCTAGAAATATTGTATATCCAGAAATACCTTTCTTTTTTTTTTTTTTTTTTTTTTGGTCAAGACTCCATTGGGAGGTGGCCATTGCCAGTAGGTCCTCTTCCCTTTTATTTGAGTTTGTTTCTTGTAAATGAGAACTACTACCTAAGATAATAAAAGTGGGTTCAGTTTTGTTCATAACCTGTTTTTATTGTCTTAGGCAGTAGATTCTGTTACTCATTATTGCATGGTTCCCCCACATGAAGAGCTAACAACTCTGGGATACAGTCAGAGATACATTGGGCATTTCTTTGAATGGCAAGGGTATATGACAGTATTTAAAGAACATTCTTTGTTATCTATCTATACCATGATAGAAGTGTCTGGGCTTCAAAAGACAGAAAGCTAACCATATTAGAATAGTTATTAGCTGCAGAAATAATAAAGAAATGTGTCTCTTGCAGGAACTAGATCTCAGATTTGGAATTGAAAGAGAAAAAATTCTTATGAAACTCTATTTATGGAGAAAATTGGAAAAATATTTGGACTGATTTTAATCTTTTCCTCAATTCCAACTTCTCCACAGTGAATTAAATAATTACGCAGGATCATTCATTTATTTTGCCAAAAAGTATGCAACTGATGTCTTATTTTTCTTACTGCTTCAGAATTTCCTAAACACCATTACTAAATACGAATACCAATGTATTACATACTAAATTCTTAGGTGACCCTGACTTTTCTCCTTTTACAAAGCTACACCCATGCCATTCTCTCCAGATTTTTTTATTATTATTATTATTATTATTATTTACATCTGGAAGTTAGCTGGTTATCTATAGCATTCCCTTAGAGTTACCATACTAACCGTGTCTAACCATACCACCTGGAATTTGTTTTCATTCTGTTTTAGAGTTTGTGACTAATAGCAGTCTAACTTAGACACACCTAAGTTAGGAGTTGTGATATAAATATATAGTGGTTTAAAACTGATAAAACATTTTAAATCAAATTTCTTGTTTTCTACTGTAATAGCTAAATTTTAAAATGACAAGTCATTTATTACTACTTTTTTATGTGCATTGCTAAGAATGCACATTCTTAACAATGCACATTAAAAAAACAAACAAACAGAATAGAAACAATGGGTTCTATTGCAATTGACACAAACCCAAACACAAGTGGACAAAATAATAAAGAAAATACTGGATGACTGGAAACATCAAATGGTAGATCTGGCTTTAGGCAGTTCTAATGGAGTGTGGCATCTCTTACTCTGGAATTTTCTGGGTCTGTCCTCCATGTGTTGGCTTTCTATGCAGGCAAGTTTCCCACATAGCAGCTAAAATTTCCAACAATCAATGACCTCTTGTCTGTTAACCTGACCATCAGCTTGACCTGACCAAAAGGCTTCCCTTCCCCTAGCATTCCACGGAAACCCTAGACCTTTCTCTCTCTAGACCAATTTAGGTCAAATGTGGACTCCTAGAAGAGTAGTTTAATGCCATACTCTGAGTAGGCCTGGATTAGGTCCCTGCCCCTGAACCAGTCATTGTGAATAGGGATAGATTTAAGCTGAGTTGATGAAGCTAATCCCTGGTGGACATGGGGAGATGGAGGGTGGTCCCATATTCATTGCATGGCTCATGCCCTGTTGGAGAGAAGTGGCAATGTGCTCAGTGGCTACTTCTATGATGCATACTGTGACCAAAAGTGGGGTCTGGGAATGTTGAGATTTCTGCCCTCCCATTTTTAAATAGTAAGACCCCATGCAAGTCACGTCCTATTCTAAAGTCTTTCTTCACTCAAAAAGAAGAATAATACTAATATCTATATCTTGGAAAGGAAAGAATGAATGTCCCCTGCAAAATGAGGAAACACTGCCTGTATGGTTCTCCTTCACTCCCATGTTCTTACCACACTTCACTGTGAGACCAAATGTGTGTGTTTTCCCCACATCATACCATTCTCTGTGATTCCAGCTGGTAGCTTCCGAATCAGTCAATTTGGACACTTTCTGGAGTTCACATGAGATCCCCCCATAGACACCAACCACAAGTCACTTGTTGTCACCTGTACTCTGACAGTGAAAATCAGGGCCACACGATCCCCTCCCTGGCTTCAAATTTTCCAGAATGCCTCCATATACTCAGGAAAACATTTATATTTACTGGCTTATTATTAAGACTATAAAAAGGATAGAGATAGACAGCCAAGTGATGGGATGCCTGGCACAAGGTATGTGGGAAGGGTGTGTAGCTCCCATGCTCTCTCTGGGTACTACCCTGCCCACACCTTCACGTGTTCATGAGCCTGGAAGTTTCAAACCCATATACTACTTAGATTTTAGGAGGCCTCCTCAGTAGGCATGATGAATCATTAACTCAAAGTCCAACCCCTCTTCCCTTCCCTGAGGATGGGGGATGAGGCTAAAAGTTCCAAATTTCTCATCATGGCTTAGTCTTTGTAGAGACCATCCCCCATCCTGAAGCTCCCCAGGACCCACCAAGAGCTGCCTTATTAGATCAAAAGATACCTTTAGCGCCCAGGACATTACAAGTATTTCGAGAATTGTCAAGTACCAGGGCCAAAGACCAAATACTGGTATCCTCTGCTTTTTAAAATTTCACTTTTAAGAAAAGACCTACATTAGTATATTTTTGCTAACCAGATGAAATCAAAAAGGACTTTTGCTTTTACCAAAAAAAAAAAAAAAGGTGAAAAGTGAAAATATCAATGGACGTCTGTTTTGCAGTGGGCATGATGCATGGGCAACATGGTCTCAACATGGTCTCAGGAGATCAGCAGATCTCCTTTCTGGGGGACCACACTCATCTCACCATCAAGCTACCCTAGCTTTGAACTGTGACTGCCAGCATCTGGGCTTTATCTCAGTTTACTTTGTGCATCCATTTGATGGGCCCTAAGGTATCAGAAAACCTGAAGAGAGCTTATTTTTTTGGATCTGGGAACACTCAAAAATTTTTTCACACAAATTAATGATAATTGCTTTTTCTCTTAAAGCCATTTCAGATTCATAGGAATGTTCTACTTTTGGATAGCAGGGGGAAACTTGTATTAGAACAAAAGCTGCTCTCAGTGTTTTTAATCACTTTGGAAATTACAAGGGTTTTAGGAGCTCTGTGCTAGAAACTGGGCCCAGAGACCAATATATGCATTTTCTATTATTTCACACCTGCCAAGTAATTTTGTAAACCATTATAAAAAGAATTTGTTGGTTTACTCTAGTCGGTATTGTGGCTATCTATAGAAATGAAGACTTTTTTAAACCTAGAGGAACACAAATACATCACATAGTTAATAAGAAACTCTGAAACTTTAAGAATTTCTTCTAAGCGAATCAAGTGCTTATGTACACATTCAATTTCGCCAGGATTTTCTGGTGTGTTTTGTAATAAAGTGCAGAGATTTATAATAGCAATTACTGAGATACAGATGATTCTGTAGTCAAAATATTTGGGAAATGTTAAATTAAACAAAAATAAATTGGTTTCTTTGCAATAAGACTTTTCAGAATCTTTAATATGCTGATAACAAATACGAATTTTTAAGAGTTATACTATTGCAGAATTTGTCATGTAAATCTCATCACAAAACCAGTGAGGAGTAATGGGACATTAGAAAAGAGGATCTCCACTAGGTTCATTCCCCCCACCACATCCCTGCCCAGGGAACATTTGGCAATGTCTGGGGACATTGTTAATTGCCACAAATGAGTGGGTCTTATTGTCACCTAGTGGATAGAGTTTGGGAAAGCTGCTAAACATCCTGCAATGCACAGGACAGCCCTCTACAACAAATAATTATCCAGCCCCAAAACGTCCACAGTCGAGAACGCCTGCGTTATGAAGTTAACTTTGGTAAACACTGATTGGTATGGCTGATGACAGATATTCTAATTTCAAAGAACAGTATCCGGTTTCCAAATGGCTCACCATCAACTTGAACTTTGTCTCATCTGAAGACACATACCCTAGTGATTGCAGTACACCAGACATAAAGCAAGGTTAAATCCTAAATTAGGTACAAAATATACCTAACATCATTGCTGTTTTACATTCTATTTATTAACATGATTGAAAATTTAGTCATTAGGCTGAAACCTTTATCTATCCTCACACATTTTTATATGGGATGAGTCCTATCCTGCCTGTCAGAAAGCAGCAACAATAGTAGTTCATGGTACAACTACTAACAGCTTACATTTGAAAACCACTGGGTTGGGGTGTCTGTGTGGCTCACTGGTTAAGCATCTGCCTTTGGCTCAAGTCATGATCCTGGGGTCCTGGGTTCAAGCCCTGCATTGGGCTCCCTACTTAGAGGGAAGCCTGCTTCTCCCTCTCCCACTCCCCATGCTTGTGTTCCCTCTCTCGCTGTGTCTCTTTTTGTCAAATAAATAAATAAATAAACCCTTAAAAAGAAAAGAAAAGAAGAGAAAAGAAAAGAAAGAAAACCACTGGATCCTTTCTAAACAAGTCTTAAATCTGTGTTCCTATTCTTTTCTTCATCATCTTTGATGTGACTTCCCCTAAAGAGGAAATCTGTAATCATTTTGTACAATTTGGTGGAGTCCTGAAAAGATGATGGAATGGCTCAAATAGGAAGTTTTCCTTAGTTCTGTAAACTCCCATTTGATAGTCTTCTCGATCGCACTTGCTCCAGACTTTCGTCTGTATATAATAAGAAAATGAGTTGATAATATATAATATTAAGAGTAAATACCTTGATGTTAAGAGTAAATAACCTGGTGTTAAAACAAAGTTCTCTGGGTCAAAATAATAAAACTTTAAGAACCAGAAAAAAAATAAATAAAACTTTAAGAATCAAAGGTGAATGAGTTCAGGGGAAATGAGTCAGAACTGAAATTTGTGGAAAGCTCCCTGTGGGTAGCTGTCCCTGCCTTTAAGATCCACTGACCCTACAAGATCTCTGTGAGTTTGATTCCTGGGCCAGTCTCTGACTGGCTTATCTAGGAAATTCCTGCTTTAACCTACTTATAAACTTAAAGCCGTGTAGACAGAAAAGCAAACAACAAGAAAACATTAATAAAGCCCCATGACACGTCAGTTTTTGTCCTCATCCTTCCGAAGTCAGATCACACAGGGAACCTGAAGTAACAGAAATATTTTGCACATAAGGCAGCTGAAGAAAATACTTGACCAACGGGAATGTCACAGACAGGTCTCACCCACCCTGCTGACCGTCATTGCAGCTCTTGCATGAATCATCTGTCTTCGTGATGGGATTCCTACAGCCCAGGTCTGATCGAACTGATGACATTTTTTAAAGAAAGCTGTTCATCTCTACCTGTTCACATTACAAAGTGGAAGGATAAATGCGTGTGACATACGATCGTTAACCACTCTCGTTTCTGTCTTTTCCTCCCTCTTTTCCTCTTTCCTAGAAGGATGGCATAGTTAGCAATAACAATGGGTCAAGTGAGGTAACTGGTCTAATAAGGAAGTAGCTTGTTCCCAGGGCCCATCCCAGCACTCTAGTGGAAATTCCCCAACATTGTAATGAAGTAAGGCAAAGGTATCCGGCTCAGACTGTCATGATTTGCTGTATCCAGCTTTTGTTTGCTAACCCGAAAGGACAACAGTGATGGAATGTTATTTTCCTTAGCTCCTGACTTTCTAAAGGCTCTCTACGGTAGGTAGGCTCAGGCTCAGGGGACCAGGAAGGGAAATCCCATGATATGTGGTACTTAATCTACTTTCCTTACCTGTTTATAAAGATATAGACCTACCTATCTGTCTTTTTATTATCTATCTATCTATCTATCTATCTATGTATTATCTATCATCTCCTTTCCATAAAAAGGAAGAAATGTATGATACAGTTAAAATGAAACAGCATGTCAATTTATTTCTAATTAATATTTTAATGTGTTTCTCTTCAGTATCTGGACACCTTTTCAGATGGAGGCCCTCAAAATTTTAATCAGTGGGTCTAATTATTAATCTGAAAAATAGCTAATAAACATACTGTTGGCCCTGTGTTTTCAGAATTTAGGGACACACTGTGATGTGTGTATATTATGATGATCTTCTCCTCATAGAAATTAATTCAAATAATTAAGGCATTAAAGATCTGGCAAGAAGTCATGGGGTGGCTGGCTGGCTCAGTCAGTAAAGCATGTGACTCTTGATCTCAGGGTTGTGAGTTCAAGCCCCATGTTGGGTGTAGAGATTACTTAAAAATAAAATCTTAAAAAAAAAATCTGACAGAAGGTCATGAACTGGGCTTCTTCACTTTGGGATTTTAGAAGAAGCAGTTTGGAAGAGTGGGAACAGCTGAGTCTGGAATCAGACCTAAGACCAACACTGGCCAAAATAATAGTTACAAAGCACTATACTGAGTCATTTACATGCAAGCCCAGTGAGATAAACTAGAAGACATTGTGATCTCTATCTTAGTGATGAGAAAACGGAATCAGTTAACTTAAGATTGCACACGTAGGAAGTAGTAGAATTGGTGTTCAAACCTAAGCCTGTCTGGTTCTAGTTTTGTTTTTGGGGGGCTTTTGTTTTGTTTTGTTTTTAGAGATTTTATTTATCTATTTGAGAGAGAGAGATAGTGAGAGAAAGCACAAGCCAGGAGAGCAGGGAGCCCAATGTGGGGCTCAATCCCAGTACCTGAGGATCATGAACTGAGCCAAAGGCTGATGCTTAACCGACTGAGCCACCCAGGCGACCCATGTCTGGGTCCAGTTTTAATTTACAGCCACTAAGCTAATGTGTTTGACGGTCCAGTCCCCCCACACTAGGGGTACCACTTCTACAAATTATACCCCTCTTTTAGCCTCTGCTCCCTCATGTGTACAAAAAGGTATGATATGGACTCTTCTAAATGGTTATTCTAAAAATGGAACAAGATCATGTTTGTGCAATCACCAACATAGAGTATGTGTTTAATAAAGTTTCATAACTCATTCCTCAGAACTCAACCAAAACAGAGAAGGTGGTGTAGAAAACAATTAGCAGTTGATAGAGTGGTTCTCATCCCTGGCTATACCTTAGAATCTGCTGAGCAGGTCTAAGAATAGTGATGCCTATTGTGAGGGCATGTAGGTGGGATACTGAGGATGTTCTAGTTGCCAGAATACAGGTGTGTTCATTTGGTGAGAATTCTTTAAGCTATACATTTATGAGAGCTGCCTTCTTCTGTAGGCAAATTTTATTTCAATTAAAATGGATATATTTCTTGAAACCATGATTTTTCAGGTCTCACTCCTTAGTAATTCTGATGTAATAGCTCTGTAGAAGAGTGTAAACATCAGTATTTAAAAACTTCTTGGCGTTGTTAATACACACCCAGCTTTGAGAACTATTGTTGGGGTAGAACCAAGCCTTGGGAGATTGAAGAGTTAAGGAAGGCTTGCTTTACAGCAAAACAGGTATTATCTGCCAAATTTCAGAGTCTAGGTTAGTGTACAAAAATTAGATGTAGAGAATAAGATATAGGGAATAATAAGAGAGAGAGAACAGGAATTCCTATCTGTGTTTCACATAGAAGTCCTCCTCCCGTCCACAAGGGGAATTGCCATAGGCAGAAAAAATCTATTAGGTGCCTCAAAAAAAAAAAAAACAACCCACTTTACATTCTTTATCTTTCCTTATTTTGTGAGCATCTCAATTCTCATCTATTTTATTAAACCACCCTGTCTTTTTGTGAACGTGTTTATTTGACAAAACCTATGTAGTTTGAAAACGGGGAAAATACATGTATGAATTTAAGTATCTACTCCTCCCAAGTGCCCATATATGCACAGTTCAGTCAAACATCTTCAAATGTCCAATAAGAAGGACTGGATAAGATCACAATGTCTGCATTGTTTCTTTTTGCCCCCCACAGACATCAGCATCGGATTTGCCTCTTGTTATTGGACTGTGGTCTTTTAGACCATGCTAGTATCGTTTGCATCTCTTCCTATGAACAAGTGCATACACATACATACACACACACACACGTGTGTTCACATGCACACATACATGCAAATACACACACGTGTACATTCTACCTGGGCTATTATAGAACACTGTTTTATAAAAATATAAGCAGTTAACTCTACAAGCTTCAATTAATCAGCATTAATTGGAATATATACTATATATGAGTTCCTTGGTGAATCCTTATCAGCGCCTTCATGGTGAGATTTGTAAGCAGCCCTTTCGTTGTACTTGGATATTTCACAAGTGGCTAGTATCTAGTGAATTTCAAAATTCATCTAGTATGAGATGAAACTTTAGGTATTTATTGTGAATATTCAAGAAATCTCTGCCTTCCTTTCACATTGTAAGGTATCCACTGAGTTGATTTTCTTGCTATTAGTAATAATTCTTTGTTCATCCAGTGCCTAACTGATGAATAACCGAGAGCATGTGCACAGCATCGTGGCAAGAAGACGATTTGTGTTGGTACACCTGGGTAGCTCAGTCGTTAAGCCCCTGCCTTCGGCTCAGGTCATGATCCCAGAGTCCTGGGATCAAGCCCTGCATCAGACTTCCTGCTCCCAGGGAAGCCTGCTTCTCCCTCTCCCACTGCCCCTGCTTGTGTTCCCTCTCTCGCTGTGTCTCTCTCTGTCAAATAAATAAATAAAATCTTTAAAAAAAAAAAAAAAGAAGACCATTTGTGTCATTGACTAAGTCGGCAACGCGTGATGATTGTGTCCATAAACTGAGTTATCAGAAGGGTAAACGTAATTAGTGCCATAGCTTTCGAAAGCATAAACATCAGGTTTTAAGTATATTCAAAGAATGCGTAGGCTTATAAATTACATTAGCCAATGGGAGAAAGTAAGAAAAGGAGTAAGGAAGGAAACTTCAGTCTGACGCCCAGTTGGGAAACCCACACTATAGATATAAATTCTGTCAACTTTCCAGCGGATGGAATTTAGACCCCCATAGATCAATCATACTCACAAAGCTGCAGAAAAAACTTTGAGTAAAAAGACTCACAAACGTAAAAGCAGCTGAAGAGATTGAAAAATAAAGATTATTCCGTATTAAACCATCTGCCATATTAAAGGTTGAAGGCACAAATGGGTGTCACGGAAGCTAGCATACTAATGTGAGATTTATGCTGTCGATTACCATTTGCAATTAAGTACAACGTGCAAATACCATGGGATTATTTGTTTCAGTGGTAAGAAAGAGAAAAAAAAAAGCATAAATTTCTAGCACTTCTTAAATTTAATTATAGTTGGTGTGCTGGAAAGAAAAATGGAAAAATCCGTTCTCTGCTTTAGCAGAGAAAGAGGTAATACCTGTCAGTGAATGCCACTGCGATTTTTCTGCATGTCTCTGCTCTGGCTTCATTCACAGATTGCACAGATATTACCTAAATAAGACTTCAAGAGAGAACATGGGTTTTTGAAAATGAGGATTGGTCTCTGATGTTGTGGTTGCCAGGTAATGGATTAACGAGCCGTCAGTGTGAAATCCATTCACTTCTTCTTATCACTCAGGAAGCAGGTGTCCTGTCACTGCCCACTGGCTTACAGGCTTCCACGGGAAGGCACCCCAGGGGCAGCGCCAGATTTTATTTGCGGGTAATAATATTCTGTTCATGATGGCTGACTGGTCTGCCACCTTTATTATTTTAATCTATGTGTCATTGGCACGTTCGTGTGTTTTCATTTGGTTTTTTAACAACAGTGTTCAGTTGAATGTATGAAATTTCCATCCTGGAGCTCCAAAGTGATTAAATATTGACAATTTCACAATTTCATATGGCCCAATCTAAGGTTCATTTACTTACAGATGAGTGAAGTGAGGATTTTCGAGCAAGGAGTAAAGGAAAGAAGAATTGTGTGTGTGTGTGTGTGTGTGTGTGTGTGTGTGTGTGTGTGTGTGTTTACTGGCGTCTCTGCATGCTAGGCCTTGTCCTACACATCAGATATATAGGACATCCAGATAAAGCCTCAGGTCTCGTGAAATTCATATGTCCCAATGGGAGACAGACAATAAACAAAGATCATTCCAGATAAGTGCTATGGAAAACAGACTATTCCATGAAAGGAACTACAGCTAGACCTGGGGCTTGGGGGGCAGCTCTTTTAGATAGGGTGTCCAGGGAGGGTTGCCTTCAGGATATGAGACTGAAACAGAGACCTGAAAATTAAGAATCAACCTTGCAAGGAGCTGTGCTGCATGTGAACAGAAAGCATTTGGCGGGGCTGAAGAGGAGCAAGGTGGCCAGTGTGCCCAGAGCGGAGTGTGCGAAGAGGGCGGGGTAACAGGTGAGGTCAGAGAATTATAGGCCAGCATGTGAGACCATGGAAGAGCAGCTGGTGATGTAGAAAAGAAAGAAGAAACGTGTGTTATCTAGGAAGCCAAACGTTAAAAAGGAAAAAGTAATTTAGGAAGGGAAGAAGTGATCGCCTTTGTCAAATGACCTCAGAGAGGTCAGAAAAGGTGAGGGCCTAGAATTGACCACCAGATTAATTTTTGAATGATAATCAATTACTATAGATGATTATGAAGTAATTGTCCAAGACCTTTTTTCTATTTTTTAAAAATAAGGTACAATTTACATACAGAAGAATCGGTCCTTTTTAGCATACAGTTCCCTGAGTTGTTGTTTTTAAGAGAAAGGGTGAGTGGGGGTGGAGAGGGACAGCGGGAGAGACAGAGAGAGAGGAGAGAATCTCAGGCCAGCTCCCCAGTGAGTGCAGAGCCTGATGCAGGGCTCAATCCAAAGGCCCTGAGTTCATGACCTGAGCCAAAATCAAGAGACGGATGCCTAACCAACTGAGCCCCCCAGGCGCTTCCCAGTTCCCTATGTTTTGGGAAACGTTTTGGGAAACATTTACAGTTGTGTTATCACCAGCATATTCATGACAAAATTTTTCACCCAAACCCCAATTCTCAGCGCCTCTTTGTAGTGAACGCCGTTTCCACATCCAACCATAGATCTGTTTTTTTGCCCCTCTAGTTCGGCAAGTATGTCCTATCTATGGAAGTATTTGGTACGTAGCTTCTAAAACCTGCTTGCATTTAGCAGAATGTGAGATTACTCAGGTTGTCCCATGGATCAGGAGTTCCTTTCCATTCACAGGAGTATCCAGTGAACATCCAAACCTCAGTTTGTTAGGCATCCATGTTGAGGGTTGGTCCCAGTTTGGGGAGACTGCAAATGAATCCACATAAATATTCACACTGGATTTTTGTGTGTGTGAATGTGGGTTTTCATTTCATTTGTATAAATTCCAAAGCAACAAAATGCTGGGTTATATGGTAATTGCACATTTAAGTTTATAAAAAAAAAATATCTCAACTATTTTCCAAAGTCATTGAACCATTTTTGTTCCCATCAGCAATGTATGAGATCTCCATTGGTTTCACAGAGGTTTTTTTTCTTCCTTTCTTTGTTTTAATTTTAGTTGTTCTAAAATGTGGTATATCATTATGGTTTTAATTTCCATTTCTCTAATGACTAATGATATTCAGTGTTTTTTTCATGTATTTACCTGCCAGCCTTATTATCCTTCTTTGGTGAACTCTCTCTTCAAATATTTTGCCCATCTTTTTTTTTTTTTTAAGTTTGCCCATCTTTTAATTGGGTTGTCTGTTTCCTTATTATTGAGTTACAAAAGTTCTTTGTGCATACCAGATTTTGTCAGATACATGCTTTGCAAAGATTTTTTTCCCAGTCTGTGGCCTGACATTTCTTTCTCTTACTGATGTTTTTTCAAAGCACAAGAGTTTCTATGTTTGATGAAGTCCAGTATATTATTTTGTTCATGAATTGGGCTTTTCCTGTCATACCTAAGAAATCTCTGCCTATCTAACTCAAGTTGACAAAAGTCTTGTCCTATATTTCTTCTAGAAGTTTTATAGGAATCAATTTTACATTTATGACCATTGGATTTTGTAAGATGGAAGCCATTAGCGACTTGTACTTGAGTGTTAGTTTGGGCAAACACCTAATCAGAGGAGGTGAAAAAAATAAGGAAAGAAAGGAGGAAGAAAAGGAACTGAGAAAAGAAAACTGAAGAAAAGAAAACTGAGACCATCTTTGTAGACTTGTGCTATGTAGAGTGATGAAAATGGAGATTTGAGCTGGAGACAAACTTTGTAGGTGGAGTAGGATGGTTGGTTATTGTAGATAAGCAAAATCCAATGCACTGGCTTATATATTACAAATTAAAATACTACAAATTGAGACAAATCAGGGGAGAGCAAATCCAGTGAAACCTCACTGAGTAGTGGGTTAAAAGCGCCAAGCACAGAGACTGGTTATTTAAGATGAAAATAACAGGGTTTCTAGGGCAAGTAAGGATAAACTTCTATGCTTTCTGCTTTGGAGCCAGTAGACTGTTTGGCTTGGAAAAAATGAAAAGAGGTGGGAAAAGAATTTCAATTTGACCTTAAACTCAGCAACTTGTCTGGTTGAATCTTTTTCCATGGATTAAGCAAGAGAGAATTAGCAAGTGGGGGCGTCTTTTCCCTGGGCTGAACCTCAATGGGTTTCAGATTTCCTGGGATCTCTTAAGATTTCCTTTAAGCAAAGTCTGTTTATACAGTGACCTCAGTGGCTTTGGTACATTCCCTACAGCCCTGGCATTCTCTTTGCCCAGCATCCCAGGAAGCATGTAATGGGTCAGGGGTAGGGATGACATGCACACTAGGCAGGATGGAACAGCAAGCTGGAAAAAAGTCCTTTTCAGGGAACCTATTTTTTTTTAATTGTGAAATATTATTTAGGCTTTCAAAGGGAAAAGAGAGAACACAGCTAAGAAGTCATAGAATTCCATGGTAGTCAAATTCATTTGTAGGATTTGATTTCTAGAACTAGATTAGATTGCACAAAACAACATTTGGGCTTTCTGAGAGCAGGAGTCCTGAGTTTTGCCTTCATGGTCCATCAGACGGCCATGGAGAGTTACATCTTCATACATCTATACATCTACTGAATATCCACAATTCAGTTTTTGACCCATCAGAAGGTAACTTAGACATTTATTGTTGACATATTTAAATAATTAGGAAGGAAGTATTGAGCTTTCATGGTGGTTTTAATTCTTGTTTTGTTTGCTTATTTAGAGTCTCATAAAATTAGTGGTTTAGGGGCACCTGGGTGGCTCAGTGGGTTAAAGCCCCTGCTTTCGGCTCAGGTCATGATCCCAGGATCCTGGGATCGAGCCCCACATCGGGCTCTCTGCTCCGCGGAGAGCCTGCTTCCTCCTCTCTCTCCCTGCCTGCCTCTCTTGCCTACTTGTGGTCTCTGTCTGTCAAATAAATAAATAAAATCTTAAAAAAAAAAATCAGTGGTTTATTTCCAGCCAAGGCTAAGATGAACTAAACCTGAAATAATCTATTTCTTTAAAATACCCAAATGAAGCATGACAAACTATATTATGGAAACTTTTCATGGACTGGGCTATAAGTGAAAAATACTATATATAACACACGTATCTTAATGGTCTTTGTGTGTATCCATGTGCCAGCAAAGAACTAGCAATGGAATGGCTTTACTCCCCAGAGTAATGTGAACAGCTTTTCACTGCACTTTGATAAAACACAAATCCTAGTAGTTTAAGTTCCCAGTTTTCATTTCATTTATATCAGGACCAATGAAAAAATTAACAATAAGAACAGCATTTATATGACTTTTTAGGTCATCAATGTGCAAATTATATTAGGCCTGATTTTTACATGAGACTGATAAAGACTCAGCAATTCTAAGTTAGTCAATGACGTCCCTATTACTGTATATGAATAATAGAGATGAAGTATTTATCATCCTTCAATAGAGAACAGTTCCAAGTTTCTCTTTGTCTCCTTTCTTATACAGGGTCTTCTGGCATTACTGGGCACAGAACTGGACCCAGCTCATTTTGAGGACATGGAACCCGTCCACTTCTGGCAGTGCAATTATTGTCACATTTTCTCCAAATCCAGTGTAGATCACAATTAGACCTTATTTTTTATTATCATTTCCTATATAACAGAATGTGCTCGATAATGTGAATCAATTTTCTTTTCCTTAATCCCCATAAAGTAGGCAATACTTTTACCCATGTTTTACAGAGGAGAAATAGCTTTGGGGAGGAAAATCACTTTCCAAAACTCACATACAAATTATGCAAAGAAATCTTGCCTTGGGGCACCTGGGTGGCTCAGTCGGTTGAAGCATCATGATCCTAGGGTCCTGGGATTGAGCCCCACTTTGGGCTCCCTGCTCAACAGGGAGTCTACTTCTCTCTCTCCCTCTGCCCCTCCTGCCCACCCCCCATCTCCCACCCCATTCTGCTTGTTTTCTCTTTCTGTCTCATTCTCTCTCTCAAATAAATAAATAGAGTCTTAAAAAAAGAAGACTTTATGTCGAACCCAAGTGGGTAGATTTTTACCCACTAAGTAATTGATACCTACTTAATAAGAAGATGTCCATATTTGGGCAAGAAAATTTCCATTAGGGTGACAGAAGGAAAGGCATTCATAGTTGGAAGGGCATTTAGCAATGACTGTCATTTGCAGTTTATGTTTTCAGAAGATCTTGTGTGGATGGAGAAGACTTGAAGGATCGTGACCTGAAGCTACATGCAAGTTCAGCTTCAAGCTAAGATAGCCCAGATATCTTAGAGAAGACACGCTTGTGGCTATGCACTCCTAGACCACTTGCTCAGACTTACGCGATCCACAACTTCGGCTTTTCAGTTATATCACTATAAGCATCCTTGCTTTTAAAGGAATACACAGAGTCTTGAGGCCCCCGTATACTGTTTCTGCCACGTTTGAACCCCAGAGTCTGTCAAAGCAGAGAGCTGGGAATGCTCAGCTGACCATGTAAATCCTAATGCAACTTAGCTAACTCTCTCCTACATGCTGATGAAATCAACAGGTTTCAGGAACCAAAGTTTGTTTTGTTTTGTTTTTGAATTAATTAAATATTGTTATTTTTATTTTTTTTAAGTAGGCTCCACGCTTAATGTGGTACTTCAGCCCTGACCCTGAGATCAAGAGTCCGCAGGCTCTACCCACTGAGCCAGCCAGGCAACCCAGAGAACAAAGGATTTTCCAATTAAAAAACAGGTATGCAAGTGAAAGAACATGGATAAAAGGAGAAACTGAGCTAGGAAACGTTTAATATGTGCTTGAGAGAGGTAACTACAGCAAAACTATCGGGGCTGCAGGAGCTGAGGGGAAGCCTAAGCATTCGTTTGTCATTATATATTATCGCCCACTTTTCAACCAATGCGCTAAGTTTACCGTCTGTTCATGTTGTCGGCGCTAAGTCATTTTAATATGAGTTATAGCTATTATTTGACTATCAAATTATTTCATGGAAGCATATAATACTAAGCATATATAGACACTTTTGTGTTATTTGTATTATATATATTTTATTATATATTCTTATACAATAATATAGTATAATTTGTTAGTTTGATTCAGGATAGAGAAATTTTCAGTGTCAGAAAGCCTGTGGGGAAGTCATTCCTCACAGTAGACATTCAGATAATTTTGGATTCTCTGGCAGACACAGACCTTTTGTTATTAAATACATCAAAGCTTTGCTTCCAGGAAGGATAATCTTCTCAGTTGTTCCCTCTCTGAGTCAGAATCTGAACGCTTTTCTCATTGAAAGTGATTACTCTAGATTAATAAAGAGAAAAAGCCCCCCTTTCTTTCTCCCTTCTTCCTTCCCCATCCCCTCTCTCCTCCTTGCTCTCCTTCTCTCCTTCATAACTCCTCCCTCCAGTAACTGTACTTCAGGAAAATAAATTTTTGGCAAAATAGGAAATAAGCAATTGTTTTCTGGCAAATTGCTTGTGACCCATAGATACACATTTGTAGCATTAAATATTTATGGCATTGACACAACAGGACACATTTTCCCCTCAGTTTCTTCTTTTCCCTGAATTCCAAGAGGAGAATTGACATCAAATCTCTGCTTTGGAAAGAAGCAACCACTCCAGCAACTATGCTTAACTGTTAGCCCTTTGTTTGCATTCTGCTCAATGGCTTACATAAATATTCAAGATCCACTGAGAGGAGAGTATGTAATGAAGGGCTTGACATTCGCTTAGGTGTTTCCCCCCCATTCCTCAGGGAACCAGATCACACTCACTCCACATTCCAATACTCTGGGCTAGTTGTGTCCAAAGAGGAGATGTTAGTAAGACAAGAGAAGTGGGCCGCTTGAAACCCTCAGAACATGGTTGTGAGGGAGCACAAAATAGAAATGTCTCTGCTTATTTGGCATGAATTGAAGAGTTTTAAGGGAGAAGACAGGAATAGTTCTCTCTAAATCAACTCTCCAAAGATAATCTTGGGTAAATTTTTGGAAAAATAAAGAGTAACACTTCATATTTTTAAAAATTCTGCTCTATTTATTGAATCTTACATGTCTGGTAATTTCTTAAAATTATCATATGCATTTACACATGTGCTGATTTTCAAGTGCTAAAACAATTATTTGTTCTTCAGCAAAATGATGGTCCCGTTTTCCTAACTGGGTCTCTTACTGGTAACACCTGAAGGCTATTGGTCCTTTTCTTCATCCTTCCATTTCCCCATGCTAGGTACTTCCTCTCACACCCTCTCATTATCATACTAAGGAATATAAATTGTCCATGTGTACACCAGTATGTCCCAAAAAGCTTTCTAAAAAAGATAGTTTCATCTGATTTGATGGATGTTTCTCAAAATTAGGGATTCCATTTCAAAAGTATTTAGGAAAATTCTGGGTTAAATACAATTCAGCAGGCTTCTTTTTTGGTTTGTTTAAAGGAAAAAAATCAACATCATTAATATTGCGGACTGTAATGATTCAAATCCCTTGACAAAGTTAGCAACTCCCTTAATTATGAATTCACTACACTGGAGATAAAAGTGTTTATAGGGAATATATTTAAACAACGAGCTATCCACTAATGCTCCAGTACCATTGATTTATGATTAATAAACATATTTTGCTTATGTAAATTACATGATTTCAAGAGAAGAAGCCAAGAGAGAATAACCTTCCCCATCATTGGTGACAGTGGGATGTGGTTATCAAATATGGTTGCTGTGGGCCTTGAATGTACCACAGGATGGTTCCAGCCTGGAGCTATTGGAAACTCCATGACTGGTTCTGACAGCTCTGACTGGGTCATGAGCACAAATCTTAGAGTTGAAGTTTCCAAAAATGACTCAGCTCAAGGAAATTGTTAGCACTTTAGTCTTTCGAGAAAACATACGTCCTCACTGTTTGTTTGTTTTTTCTTTTAAAAATTTTATCTATATTCAAAACCTATTTTATCAAAGTGAGTATTACAAATACAGTCTATTTTTTGTTTGTTTGTTTGTTTCTTAAAGATTTTTATTTATTTACTTGACAGAGAGAGACAGAGCGAGAGAGGGAACACAAGCAGAGGGAGTGGGAGAGGGAGAACCAGGCCTCCTGCCGAGCAAGGAGCCCAATGCGGGGCTGGATCCCAAGACCCCAAGATCATGACCTGAGCCAAAGGCAGATGCCCAACACCTGAGCCACCCAGGCGCCCCATATAGTCTGTTTTTAAATCAAAAGAAGTGTTAAAAGGCTTACAACAAGAGCAACTAAAAAGTAAGGTCTCTGTAGTATGTGGCCATGCCCCCAGTTGCAGAACCATGTTTAACTCATTTGCTATTTCTTCTGGTGTATTTTATCATACATCTACGTAAATGCTCATGTTGCTAATTCCTAATTTGTTCTTTTTTAATTGAAGTATAATTAACATGCAGTCTTATATTAGTTTCAGGTGTACAGTATAGTGATCCAATAATTCTATACATTTCTCAGTTACTTTGGCAGTTTTCTTTACAGCGAATTTCTCAGAACCTTCCATGAGTGTGTACATTACAAAGTTCCAAGAAAGAAATACCATAAACATTCATTTTTTTTTCCTTTTTCTTCAGAAAACCTTTAGCAGGGCATTTTTTAAGTCTCAGTCTAGCCAGGGACTAGACTTGGTAGCTCAGTTGAATACTCTAGAACCAACTTTTAGTCTTGGCTCAAGTGTAGGCAAAGAGTCATGGAGTATGTATCCCTCTTCTACTCAGTGATAGTACAGACAACCAGAGGGGTATTTCTTTTGTTCCATGCTTCTTCCTAGCTCCCAGTACCTACCCTGCAATATTTCAAAAGGGCAATGACTTAAAAAGTGTCTGTTATCATCTTAGCCATACATTCGAATGAGATTAGCATGTATGTTGTAAAGAAATATAAGTTAATATGAGAGAAGTTCTTAGAATGTGCATGAATGTTTGACATAAATGACCCAAATGAAAATCATTTGTTACCTCTTCATCGGGGCCAGAGTCCCAACTATTTTGAAGGACATGTCTTTGATGTCAGGTGATCTGGAGCAAAAAGGAGGAACATGGAAGCACCTACAAGCCTTGAGCTTGTGGTCTGAACCAGGAAGCAAAATGCCAAGGAAGACCCATCTAGGGAGGTTATGAGAACTCTGTTGGGTAGTAGAGAACACTCTTCTCTTCTGCTATTCCTTACAAAACATGTGCGCATGATAGGGGCACATGAATGTATGGTGGTAGTATTTGATAGATAATCACCAAAAGGTTAAATAACACAATATCCACTCTGTCAACAGAACCCAATGACATATATATGTATATAAATGTATTTTTTTAATTTGGCCATTTAATAGTTTGTTCTGATAAACTGCTTAAAACAACTGGTTTAACTCATTTCCCTAGTAAAGAGTTCTTCTTGCTCAAATTAATGAATTCACAGAGTGTCTTATTTTCACACTGAAGAACCACATAGACACCAACGCCTTCAGACACAGAGCAGATAGAACATTCCTTAAGCAGTTTCCTGCTCATGGTGCCACTGTTAAGGCCTTCTATTTATTAACTTATGACAACTACTAGTCTATGTGAGGGACATAGAGAGATGTAGGATCTCTAAGTAGAGGAATGGAAGAGCTCAAGAAATTCAATTTTTTTATTGACAGTTGACAGACACTAATGACTTTATTGAGCTTAGCTGAAAGTTACTTGGTAAGAATTAAAAAAAAAATGCCTTTCTTAATTTGCTGACATATTTTCAGGACCTGTCGGGTACACAGAATTGGATGAATCCTAATTCTTCATTTATGACAGGTTTTTGTTGAACCACACATAGTGCTCTTTGTTTGATTGTTTTAATAATATATTGAAAACCTGTGAACCCACCACTCTAAATGGAGACCAAACATATGAAATCTTTGACCTCTATGTGGTCTTCCTATTCTTCCACTCCACCCTAATTTATATAAATCTGTTGGTGAAAATGCTGTCTTTGATGTGACACACACAGTTTTCATGTAATATGCAATCATGCATCACATAGGCCTTCTCTTTTCAACAACTATCTCATCCTGTCTTTATACAACCACTTGGAAAGATCACTTCTAAGTCCCATCTTTCTTGGTCTAGACATTTAGTAGTGTCCACCAGCAGGTAGTAATCATACCACCTACTTCTAGAGAGTAATACCTAGTTTTCAAACCATGTAAATAGAGTTAGCTCTCACAAATTTCCACCAGTTCTGTAAGGGTACCATGATTCATGCCACTGGAGGGATTAAGAGTGTCAGAACTAGAATCTTATTCTGGTTGTTAAGCTTTTTCCATGACATGGAGTCTAAGATACAACAGTCACCCACTGAAGTCATCTGGGATTATACTGCTCCTGCCTAGCACTGCAGGGACTGGAGAAAGCCCTCTTTCTTCTTTCATTAAGTTGACCTCTATGGTAGATGATGGGACATCTATTTTGACATCTCTCTGTTCAGATGTGAAAAATGATGTGCTTAATCTAAGGTAATTGTGGCCATTGTTTCTCTTGTGTTCTGAAATCTTTGTGTAATTCTGCAAAGACTTGTACGGGAGCCCAAAACCTGTTGGCAATGGGCTCCTTTTCAAAATGAAAACAAATGCTTATCCCTGCTTCCCCTGCAACTGTCTTTTCTGAGATTGCATTGTGCTACCTCCTTGATTATAGGCTTTAAAAAATCCAGGCAAAGAGTTTAGTTGGGGAGTAACTTTGAAGGGTATGATTTCTTGGATTCAGGCAATTTATCAGCTGTCCTCTTATATGTATTATTTTGTACTGAGATAGTTCAGGTCCAATAAAACCACAAGCATTTGGCCTGAAAACGAGGGGAGGTGTACCTGAGTTGATGAAAAGAGATATGGGTTATGAACTATTTTTAACCTTGGTTTTATTGTTATCCAAGTCTCCATCATTGGAGCAAGTTTAACAAAGTGTTGCCTAGTCCTTGTCTTTACGAGGCTCTTCTTAGTTAATAGCTAATAATGATTTGTAATTAGCAAATAATTCAAATATAAATAGATTCTTCCACTCTGCCTACCAATGCTTGAAAACAATCTGTTCTCCTAAATAGCCTAGAAATTATCCAGGCCGTCTTGATACTATTTATGTCTGGTTAAAAAAGAAAATCTAGATAAGAAGTACAAAGGGAACTTTAGCTCTACCTCTACTTGAACATTTCCAGTAGTATAATCCAAGTTTCTGAGGTCTTACAGGCCACTGGTGTAGCAGTCAACAACAAAGAAAATGAGTCTTGGAAAATAATTCAGAACGTGCCTCAGCAGGGAAATACTTAAGCCTAGTAACTTCTTCAAACCTCCTTACAATTTCCTACAACAGTGCCTTTAAACTAGAGGATGAAGAAACCTGTTAAAAAGAAATGCATTCAGAAATTATTAATCTGGATGAGAAAAAAAGAAAGAAGGGGCTCTGAGGTATTGAGGTAGCAGAAGCCATAACAATGGGAGTGTTCAAGGGTAGGGTGAGTGGTAGCAAGACTCAGAGAGGAGATGTGAGATACTATGTGTGGAAGTTGACAGAATGTGAGAGGTGAAAAATGGAAGATGCTCTAGAAGTGACTCTATCATTTGTCAGATCCTTGTCAATCCTCACAAAGGGGACCCAGAGAGAAAATAAAGATGTTTCAGCCTTCAACTTATCACACACATGGGGGGAGGGAACCCCAATACTCATATTTCATTCTAATAAGCAATCAATTTGTTAATTTTGTAGAAAAATTCTGGACATTAATGCAATGATATTATAATTTGTATATAAATAAAGATCTTTTTTCCAAATCTTGTCTTATTTTGATATTCCTCTCACAAGAATAAAAAAACGCCCTTATCAAAGATATATTTCTAAAGCCTGGTAGACTTTCTACTTGTTTCATTATCATTTATTCATCAGGATACACCAGGATTTCCACTCCTGCCACCCTGTTTCCTTGGTGGATTTCTACTCAACGTTCTAGAACCAGTATCAATACTGTTAGGATTTTATTTCTGCAAACTTTCCTACCAGCTGGACTAATTGAGCTAACTGAATATCCCCTCATCACCATTTCCCTGGTATTTGCTATACCTCAGTTATAATATTTATCACATCTGTATTACTGTATTTGGCTTTTTTTTTAACTTTCTTGACTCTAATACATTGACATGATTTACACATTTAAGTGACTCTTTTCTTCTCACTTTATTAACAACCAGGCAGACCATTCAGGGAGTCCTCCTGATTGCATCTTGTATCTTGTTCGTCCTACCGACATTTATTTCTGAACTTATACACAAACTCAAATATATTCTTATTTTTCCTCCTTCCCCGTCACCCCCCAGAAGATATAACATACTACATACACAGTTCTGTTTCTTGCATCTTTACTTAATACCCCCCAGAAGATATTTCCATATCAGCCTATAAAAGAGACTTTTCAGTTTTATTTTCAACTACATTTTATTATGTAGAATGTACCATGATTTACTTGACTTGTCCACTATGGATGAATATAAAGTTGTTTCCAATTTTTTGCTGTGAGAAAGAGTGCTGCAAAAATTGCTTTGTGAATGTGGCCTCACATGTGTGAAATGTGTATTTGTTTTCCTATCAGTAGGTATTTCCAGATTGCTCTCCATCAGGTTTGTAAGAATTTGCACTCTTACCAGAAACTAAGTCCCTGATTCTGTGGCCTTGTGAACATAATTGTATTCAATTTCTGCATTTTTTGCTAATTCGATGTGTGAATATTGGCATTTTATCCTCATTTCTCTTAATACAAATAAAGTTAAGCATTTCTTTTTCTTAAAATCTAGATGTCCGCTTTCTTTGGAACTATTGACCTTTCCTTTTTAATTTCTAGGAGATTGTTTGATACATTCGGAAGAATTGTTAAATTTTACCTGTGATGTGGGCTGCAAAACATTTTACTAGTCCATCTATGTCATTGGTTTTGTTTTGTTTTATTTTAAGTAGACTCCACATCCATTGTAGAGCCCAATGTGGGGCTTGAACTCATGACACTGAAGTCAAGACCTGAGCTGAGATCAAGAGGCAGACACTTAGCCAACTGACTGAGCCAGCCAGGCACCCCTCTCTCATTGTTTCTTTACCACAATGCTAAGTTGAGTTGTTTCACTATTGCTGTTGTTTGCCTCTAGAAGTTTTTTTTTTATTTTAATATTTAAATATTCAGATTTATCAGTACTTTTTTTATAGCTTGTAGATTCTGTCATAGATTAAAAGTCTTTTCTATTCCAGGTTTATAATAAATTATTACTTGTTTTCTTCTAGTCATTTTACTGCTTCATTTTTTTTTCTTTTAAACATTTGATTCTTTGGGAATTCAGCCAAATGTACGTATGAGTTCTGAATCTGGGTATCACCCACTTTTGTTTTATTAGTTCATCTTTTCCATCTTCTCCACACAGATTTTGAGATACTCTCTGTACTTTATACAAAACTTCCCCCATTGCATCAAGTTCTATTTTTTAAAAATATTTTATTTATTTATTTGACAGAGAGAGAAGAGAGTGCACAAGCAGGGGAGGTGGTGGGCAGAGGGAGAGGAGAAGAAGGCTATCTGCTGAGCAGGGAGCCCAATGTGGGGCTTGATCTCAGGACCCTGGGATCATGACTGAGCCAAAGGCAGAGGCTTAACTGACTTAGCCTCCCAAGCACCCCTACATCAAAGTCTACTTCTAGACCTCTGTTTTACTGGTTTGTCTAAACAGGCATCATCACTACACTATTTTAATTATTAAGGCTTTGTGCTCAATTTTAATATTGAGTAAGACTGGCCTCCATTTCCCACTGTATCACTTATATTTCAGTGATTCCCTAAAATTCTAAAACTTTTAAGGAATTTGCTAGCTAAAACACACAAACAACGAGTATTTTTACTGAACTCACATTAGTTTCATGAACTTATGGAGACCCGATAGATGCTTGCCA
>PISX010016076.1:0-47342 GCA_004024625.1 Mellivora capensis
GAGGACATGGGGAGATGGAGAGGAGAAGGGAGTTGAGGGAAATTAGAGGGGGAGATGAACCATGAGAGACTATGGACTCTGAAAAACAACCTGAGGGTTTTGAAGGGGCGGGGGGTGGGAGGTTTTGGGAGCCAGGTGGTGGGTATTATGGAGGGTATGCATTGTATGGAGCACTGGGTGTGGTGCAAAAACTATGAATTCTGTTATGCTGAAAAGAAATTTGAAAAAACTAAATAAAGGAAAAAAAACTAATATTTAAAGAAAATACAGGAGCACATCCTCATGATCTGGTGTAGCGAATATTTCTCTAACAAGCACAAATAGCCTAATTTTTAACTACATTAAAATTTAAAACTTTGGATCAATACAAGTCACTATAAGGATAAGTAAATGACAAGCCAGTCTGAGAGGATATTTTCAATGCATATTATTCTTAAAAGTCCAGTATTTAAAATATATGAAAAACTCATAAAAATCAGGGGAGACAAGCAATCTAATAGGAAAAAGTGACTATTACTTAAACATCCAATTCAGAAAGGAAGAAGCCAAAATATTCAATAACATTTTAAAAGATGCACAGTCTCCATAGTAATCAGATAAATACCTAATAAAACCATAATGAGATGCCATTCCATATCCATTATATTGGCAATGTTTAAGAATTCTGACACCATGGGCCGCCTGGGTGGTTCAGTGGGTTAAAGCCTCTGCCTTAGTCTCAGGTCATGATTCCAAGGTTCTGGGATCGAGCCCAGCATCGGGCTCCTTGCTCATCAGGGAGCCTGCTTCCCTCTCTCTCTCTACCTGCCTCTCTGCCTACTTGTGATCTCTGTCTGTCAAATAAATAAATGAAATCTTAAAAAAAAAAAAAAAAAAAAGAATTCTGACACCAGCAATGAGAAGGTAGAGAAGCAGGCACAATTGTGAGAATATAGATGCATACAAGCACTTTGTAGAGCAATTTGGCAATATAAAGTCAGATTGTATAAATATGTTCCCTTTTTTGTTTTCTTTAGATATAAACCATGGAGACTTTCTTGCTCATATGCCCAGGGAAATGCATAAAGAATATTTCTAGTAACTTGGGCGTCATAGACAAAGGCTGAGGAAACTTCTGTGCTTAAAAAAGTCATAATAATAAATATGAATAATAAATATAGTATGATTTCCAAACGTGGGATATTGGAGAGCAATTACCACCAATGAAATAGGGCCTCGTGTTTCAACATAATCTTTCAAAATATAGTTTCAAGTAAATGAAATCAAGTTCATTAACAATAGAGAATGATTCCATTTATTTTAATTTTTCCCCAATGATATTTCCTCATATCTTTAAAGATTTTAGTTATTCAGGAGAAGGAGAGAAAGAGAAAGTAAGAGCAGGAGGAGGGACAGTAGAAGAGGGAGAAGCAGACTCCCTGCTGAGCATAGAAATTTAACTGGTCTTGATACTAGGACCCTGAGATCTTGGCCTGAGTGATATCAGACACTTAGTTGACTAAGTCACCCAGGTGCCCCAATAATTCCTCATATTTGAGGAAACCATATAGATTTTCCTAATTCAGAGTTTCCCCAGTTTATTTTAAATTATAAAACCTTCAAAACCATATATTGTTTAGAAAATAGAAACTTAATATTTTTTAGATGCATAGGTATAATAATCACCCACTTATTATATAGTTACTTTGAAACTATTGAAAGGTAAGTGGCCTTCAAAAGGTATATGAGTGGCTTAAGCTCTCCAGATTGTTTTTTTTCCCTTGTTTCTTCACTTTTAACACCAGATTTAAATTTTGAAAGGGATAAAAAAATGAGTAAATCTACTCACCACCCTTAGAATTTAATCTCTTAACCCAGATGTAATCATCTAAATAATTGCCTGGGTAAACTTTCTAATTTATGTATACATACACATATATGTAACAGACACTGAAATGGAGGCCTTACTGGTATATCTGATACCTCCTACGAACCACCTAAGTTCCATTTGGTCTCATTTGTCTTTTTTTTTTTTTTTTGCTGCTGAAATGTGGGCATAACCAACCTCACATGGAGTTGAACCTTTAGCGCCTTTCTTTAATCATCACTGCATCCTATTACCCCTTGCCCTTTGTCTTTTGTGTGGATGCCTTTCTTTGGGAAATCCAATTAGTGCTCCTGAGTTAACTGAAAATTTTCAAAATTTTGGGGCACAGGGGTGGCTCAGTTGGTTAAGCGTCTGTCCTTATCTCAGGTCATGAATCCCAAGATCGAATTTCAGATCAGGCTCTCTGCTTAGCGGGGAGTCTGCTTCTCCCTCTGGCCCTCCCCCTTCTCATGCATTCTCCCTCTCTTTCACTCAAATAAATAAATAAACAAAATCTAAAAGAAAAAAAAAGAAAGAAAGCTTTGAAAGTTTTGACCAACTGAGTACTAGAGGTCCTAAAAAGCATATCACATGAATCATCATCTCTTGCCATGGAATAGAATGACTAGTAGCTTGTAGTGGTGGCAAACTCTAGTATGCTTCTTTGTGCCGATTGTCCCTTCCACTTTCCTATTTTCCTCCCGTCTCTCAAGTCAGCTCCCTGGAACACTTGTCAATCCAATACTTGCACATAAGACTATGTTTCAGGTTCACCTTTTTGGAGAACCAAGGCTAAGATAGAAAAATAATGAAATAAAATATATGTGAAATATTTCACAGCTAAATAGCCAAAGCAGAACCTAGAAAAGAAATATTTCCTACAAACACATCTTTAGCTCTTACCTCATGAACCAGGAGAGGGATATGAAACATGCTCACAGTGTGGAGAGGACTAGTGAAGAGATTTCTCTGGGAAAAGCTGCTATCTTGATCTTCCAGGAGGAGGGCATTTTGGGTTGATTCTATCTTCTTACCTAAGGCCTAAAGACTTTGAACTTCAATAAGACTCTTTGGAGAAGCTCTTATGTGCTTCTTTGAAGTTCTGTGACATGGTAGTGTTGGTCTCATTCTTTCCTAGAGGAATATAGAAGATGAGAAATCCACAGAATACTCTCAACATTGGTGATGGACCAAGGAAAGTCTTCATAATTAGAAACCAGTTGTATCCCAAGGATTTCTATTGGACTAAAGGTTCAGGAATCATTCCAATTACCCAGAGGTGTGCCATGAGAAAAAGACCCAATACAGAGACATAGAGAGTAAAGAAGAAATTGGCATGGAGTCCTGTCAAACATGGCCCTATCAAAACATGGCTACATAGAGAGGGAGAGGAAAGGTTACAGTTGAAATTTACAAGTGATTAACAGAGGCAGAAAGCAATTGCAATCACTTTCGAGAGAAATACATGTAACAGGGCAGAAGAGAGAATCCCAGCTATGAAATTTTTACAGAAACCCCTTGCAGGAAAGTCATTTAAAAAATGTTTCCATATCCAAAGAACATTACACTGGGTTAATATGTGACTAGATCAAGGAGGACCTTACTTCTTCATTTTTTTCTCCTTCCTCACGGCCAACCTGGAGAAAATGGCCAGAGAGCTGGTGAACTTTGATTGGTGAAGGTGGTCAAGTTTAGCTGATATTTAATGCACAGTTCCTTTTTTTTTAAATTATGTTATGTTAGTCACCATATAGTACATCATTAGTTTCTGACGCAGTGTTCCATGACTCATTGTTCGCATATAACACCCAGTGCTCCATGCAATAAGGCCCTCTTTAATACACATCACCAGACAGAGTTTCTTTTAGAGTTGTGTACTGAACAGTCTAAACTCTACAATGAGGATTGGGTTGCACTCAAGCTTTCCTGAGAATAAGGGGAAAAAAGACAAAATATCATGTACCCTGAGGGAACTTCTTCCAAAGGCATTGTGAGAGATTACACTTACACAGTAAATTATGAAAGGCAAAGTGGGAAAATTAGAAATGTAGGTATCATAACATGCATGTGTGTATGTGTAAATGAGAGTACATCAAACAAGTTGTTTCCTTACTTCTTTAATATATAAAATACATATTTTTATATATACACATGATTGATATCTATGATTATGATTACTTTCTCATTTACTTTTCACATTTAGGTTTATTTCATTTTTAATTTTTTATAATTATTACATAACAAATATATCAATTCACAAGGATTATAGAAACTGTTTCAACATTTGATTTCCTAGAGTCTTTGTTCCTTTAGGGGAAAGTATTTGTGTTGGTATGTATCTTAGAAAAGAAAAATATAGTCACTTTATTTTTTTTTATCAAAATGTTAACATGTTTTATTTATTTTTAGAATTCATTGTTTCCAAATAAAATATGTCTTGGGGAACAAAATAAAATGACATTACATAATTATAAAGCTGCCTCATTGCTCCAATCCATAATATTTTATTTCATCATATGAATGGCACACGGTTAATTTATGCAGTGTATTTTATGGTGAGGGTCTAACCCTTAAGCTGAGTGTTACACCAGCTAGACCTCTGGTCAATGCTCAAAATTTTTAATGATCTGATTGACACTTTAAGCTGAGGATGGTCTTAACATTAAGTTATTTTTCAGCTTTCAGTTTTGGTAATATTTCAGTCCCACCAACTACTCTTTGATTTGCACCCCAAATTTGAACCCACACACAGAAATTTTGAAAGATCTTTTTTCCTTGTCATCAAAGATTTAATATAAGATGGCTTTAGTGAGGGCTCATGTTACTAAGAATTAATTACAATAAGAAAATATATTGAGCGATATGATCACAAGTAATGAAAATCAAAAGATGATCAGATTAGGTGAGCAAGGTATTCTTGGGGAGTAGAATTTTTTTGCATTTAATTAACCTAATCAATTTGCTCACTTGTCCATAATCTATTGTGTGTTCTTCTTGGTGGATTATCGACAAAACTGATTGCATTATTTTCCTATTTTTATATCTGTAAGTACATTATGTGTGCCCCTTCTTCTACTAAACTATGATTCAGAGCATTTAAAGGTTATGAGAGTTCAAATTTTACTTTGATAGTCTGTTCCTTATGTCACCCCAGAAAATTCAGGGGGGAAAAAGTCAATCTTTGAGAATCAAAAACTTGAAAAGTTTAGAAGTAGGAGAAACTGTGGTGAAGTCTAGACTTCTCATTTCCTCATAATAATGGGGTAACTGAGACCTAGAGAACTGGTTCATGTAACAAATTTGAGTCCCATTTGTAGACTCATGTCTTGTCAGAAATTTGTTCAAATACTCTTTCACCATTCTTGCCCATCCTGAACAGCTTGCCCTACCATTAACTCTAATGTTAAATATTCATTTCCTTAAGACATATATGCCACAATTGGGCTGGAATCCAATTCTGCACTCTCCTTACTTCGATTTTAAGACCCTTCTTCTCTGGAGTGCCTGAGTAGTTCAATCAGTTAAGCATCTGCCTTTGGCTCAGGTCATGATCCCAGCATTCTAGGATTGAGCTCCTTGTTGAGCTCCCTGCTCAGCAGGGGAGTCTGCTTCTCCCACTCCCTCTGCTCCTGCTCATGTGATCTCTATCTCTTGCTTACTCTCTCTCTCTCAAATAAATATATGAAATCTTTAAAAAAAATGTACCTTGTTCTCCTTCTCTTTTTCAAAGATTTTTCCTTTTTTGAATTGTTAACCATGAGACTTTAATTTTCCTCTTGTCCTATACTCACTTTTAGGTCACTATTTCACTTTTTTTTTAAATCAGAGAAGTAGAGGACTATGGTTTTCTTGTCCACTGAAACTCCTGTCATTGGAAATGCTCATATCTATGATCAGGCTATTCTAACACAGTGCACTTCTCACCTTCCTCTCTATGCCAGTTTATCTACTTTCCCTTAGAACACATGGTGGATCTAGCCATCTTCAAGAATTATTGCATCTTGGAAGTTTTAAACACTAATTCATCTCTCTCAGACATTCATGACCAACTCGTTTCTCATAAACACACTGCTATCTGGGAACTTTGATCATTGCCTGATTTTTGTAACTATTCTATTCTCTTTCATTTTCCTACCTAGTCTGAACCTCATGATTGATCCAACATTAGAATCACTATCTTATCAAAATTATTAACATTCTTATGGTTTGGCTTTTTGCCATGTGGCCTATAACATATAATCTTGTGTCACTCCTAAAAGTCTAATTTCTCTAATTCTGTTTTTGGTCACTGGAAAATTTTGTATAGAATCTCCTGAGTATTTACTCCCTCCTGATCAACACAAATGGTATAGAACATGGCCCAGCAATCTTTCTACATGTCCCAATTTAGCTCTTTCTGATATGAGTCACTGCAAATTGAAAACCTTTGTTCATATATAATCTCCATGTATGTTTATTTTTCATGTACTTCTAGCAGTCAGAGATTTCACTTTTTGTACTTTGTGAGTTTGGTTTGGAGCAGTTTGTACATTGTAATAAGCAAATAGTTTTAGGAAAAAATCATACTGTTGCAGCTGAAATAGACTATAGAGATAATTCAATCTAACATTTGGAGGGTGATTAAAAAAGAAGTAAAGTGTCTTGCCTAAAATCTCACTGTTTTCTACTGTCAGATGGGAATATAATTTAGTTGTGTCTGTGAGCCAATATCTCTCATAAACTGAGTACCATTCTATTGCTCTTTAATGACATTTTCTCCTAACTAGTCATGGAAGACTAACAGCTGAAATTAATATAACCTCAATAAATTAAACAAAGCTATTTCTCCCTCAAAAATTCCCAATGCAGGTGTCTGTTGTCATGATCATTCACCTGGTAGATGAGAAATAGAAGAATATAGAGATTCCCAAGCTGGGAGAATATATATTTCCATCTTTTTTATTATGTCCTCTTGCAATCTGTTGGTAAGAACTTGTTGTCTAGTTCTACCTGAATGTATGTGGGCTGGTATACAAAGCCCTTGATAGGGCATTTGCTTCCAGCAACAAATCTACACCAGAAGGAGAATATGAATCTATTTTAGTCTGTTCTTTGTAGCTTTCTAATTTATTATTTTCATTACAAACCCATTTGGCAGTATTATTTTATCCCAAAAAAGGGGACTCTGGGCTTTAGAGGTTAGGTCACCTGTCGAATATTAGGCATTATGTGGAGATAGAGGAAAGCATCAAATCAGGGGATTGAATTCAAACTACAGAGTCATTTCTACTGTATCACATCTCCCTGCAAAATATATGCCACCTTTGACCATCTTGAAAGGTATGGATATGGGTCTCTTCATGTGTTTGTCTTTTTTGCAGTAACATAAGCTAGATAAGTCACTGTTCATTCAGCATCTTCTCTCTCTCCTTAGAGATAATGCTGTGGACATTATTTCTATCACTCTCTTTAAAGATAGCCCCCCTGAAAGCCTAGAACTTCAACTTGGAAACTTAACTTGTATTATTTACACCTCCAAATTGTTTCAACTAATGGAACAGTCAGAAAGATAATTAAACAGAATTCTCTTTAGTTTTGGATTGCATTTCTGATTTTATTTATAAATTTCTTCTGTTCATTGTATAGATCATTATGAAGATGAGTTGACTCTGAGAAATCCTCAAGCAGTCATTTCATTTCTGCAAACATAGATTGTGCCTGTCATGTGCCAAGCCTCGTGTTTGATGCAAAGAACAGAAAGATAAATTACATGAAATACACAGCCCTAATCCTAAATTGTCACATGCTAAGTAAGAGTCATAAGAGCCATAGCATATGCTAGGAACAATAACAATTAAAAAAATGTAGTGTGTGACAGAAGTTAGCACAGGACAATATATGTTCACACAGGGAATCTTTTAGTCTGGTTAGGAAAGATGACACATAAGTTGAGTCATAAAGTATAAGTAAGGGTATGAGGTAAAGAAAAATTGTGTTGCCATTGGGAGAGAGATTCCATGTGTTTTGTTTAACCATTAAAATCTTTTTAATCTTCTTTTCCCATAAAGAAAGAACACAGTATTTCACAGTATATGCACTTAAAATTTTAATTCCCTGCTCTCTTACTTTTAAAATTTCTTCCTGTATTTACACCAACCTTGCTTTGCTATTTAGGTTCCATCATTATGCAGTTGATGATGACATGTAATGAGAATTTTGTGATGACCGAACATGTAGAAAAAGGCTCACTTGTTATCAGTTTTGGTGAAGATAAAGCAACAGAGAATGTATTTACACCCCCCAGATGAAACAACCAAAAATGGAGTATCTAACTATATAATTATAACTAAAACTAAGTAGAACTATAACTATGTGCATTATGACATTGGATATAGATAACAAAGGGGAGTGGTATTGGAGAAATGGGAAATAAAGGAGGTGACTCTTCTGTTTGGCTCAATTTACCGTTGCCTGAAGAGGGTCTGTAAGCAGCTGCAGGGGTAAAACACACTGGCTAGAGAGTTGAAATTCTGGGGATCCCACAGCACCTAGAGTTGTCAAGACAGAGAGACACAGAAGACATAGTTCCACAATGGAGGAAATACAGAGATCTACAGAAAGTCCCCCCTTGAATATTCAGCAGACAACTGATCAGCATGTACCTTTGGGAAAACAAAAACAAAAACTAAACAAACAAACGAAAAAAACTTATCTGAAGCAAGGAAAAAAAATTCAAAAGATTAGTAGTAGTGGTCCACAGAGATCACCCAGCCAAGAATAATTACTGTTTCTACCAGAAATCCCCTATGATTTATAGGACAGTGGACAGAATAAACAGAATGGTCTTTACACAAGGATGGGTATAATTAGCCGTAGACTGAGCACTATTCCAATAGTGACTAAAAAAGTATCTAAAACACCTAGACATCTAAAACTTAAGAGTGAGTGATGAAGGATCCAGCTGTTTCCTAGTAACCTGAGCACATACTAGAAAAAAAGAAATCTCAAGTATATTTGTAGAAACATAAAAACATCTAGCACTTAACAAAGTTTAAAAAAAAAGTCTCTTATCCAACCAAAAGGTACCAGACATGCAAAGAACCAATAAAATAAAAATTATATGGCAGAGAAAACTAATCAATGGAATCTGACTCACACTTGACACAGCTGTTACAATTATCAGACAAGTACATTAAATGTAATTATAATTGTTTTCCATAATTTCTAATGTTTACACAGAGTCAGAATGATACAAAATAGATTAAATTCATTAGGAAATCTACAAGGTTTGAGATAAAGTAGAACTAGCTGCTCCTGATGACAGATTATATGCTACAGAAGAAAGCTCAGTGAACTTGAACATATACCTAGGTAAAACAGAGAAAAAGAAATAATTAAAACTAAACTAAAATAAAATAAAGCATCAGTCAACAGTGGTGCAAGTTTGAGCAGGCTAATTTAAGTACAGTTACTGTACTAAAGGTGTGATGTGGATGAACAAGAAGAAAAACAAACTGAAAAAATTTACAAATTGATGAAACATATAAACTATAAGAAGTTCAGTTAAATTCAAGCACAAGATAAATAAGAAAATTACTAAAATAAATACTGAATAAATAAAAAATTAATTACTAATCTAAGTCATCAAAAGAAAATTTAAAACAATAGTTTAGAATTTTTGGATATAGAAATTCAGTTTGGATTTTTTCATCAAATAGAGATTTTTTTTATTTTTTAAAGCTGGTTAAAATTAAGACTTTCTTTCAGGCATGCAAAACTTAAGGGATTTATTACCAACAGAGCCCCCATTATAAGAAAAGTTAAATGAAGCACTTGGGGCAAGGGAAATATTAATAGGAGATTATGGAATAATGTTATATCTCATTTGAGGTAAGACTGGTGGCTTCCTGCTGAACTACAGATGAATAGAGTTTTTATGTTGGCTCTGAAAGTAGTTATCCTTAAGAGAGTAGAATCCAGGCAGTGCCATGGTCACTCAGTTGGTTAAATGACCAACTCATGGTTTAGGCTCAGGTCATGATCTCAGAGTCCCGGGGTCTAGCCCAGGGTCATGCTCAAAGCTCAGTGCGGGGTCTGCCTTTTCCCTCTCCCGCTGCTCCCCCTCCCACCAACTTGTTGTATTTGGTACTTCAAGAATTAAGAAGCAAAAGCTCCTTAACTTTCAAGTGAGGGGCAATTTATAAAACTGGGGAATATTATATTCTATATTTCTGTTTTTTTTTCATTCCTATTCTCATTTCTGATGTTTCAAGAGTACTACTTTTTATCATGACCTTTGTGATGAACTTCTTCTAACCAGTATTTAAGGGTACATCTAGAAATGAAAAACCCTTAATTTTTCCTGACGTATCATAATTCCCCCTTCCTTTCTGAAATAAAATTTTGCTGGCTGTGGAATTTATGGTTGATGGTTCTTTTCTTTCAGCTCTTAAAACTTTTTTGTTCTACTCCCTCAATTCTCTATTATTTTAATTGAAAAATTTGTTGAAGTTCCCATTTGTATTCATTCACCTAGTATTTTTTTTTTTCTCTCTGGCTGTTGTAAAAATTTAATCTTTGTCTTTAGTTTTCATTGGATTAACTATGATGTGCCATGATTGATTTATTTGGGTATATCTTATCAATATTTGACTCAAGTTCTCAAATATGCAGATTTGTATGTTTTGACAAATTTGGAACATATATCGTTATTTTATTGCAAACTCTTTTAATGCCACTCTGTTTCTTTTCTCTAAAACACATTTGAATTTTTCTTATGTTCCCAACAAGTTCCTAGAATTCTATGTATTTAGTCTATTTTCTTCCAGTTTTTCAGATTTGGTGACTCTATTTGTTTGTTTTCATATTTACTAACATTATGTTCTTTCCATTCAACTATTGAGCAAATTTCCACTTTTTTGTATTTTTCTTTTCCATAGTTTTCATTTTTTATAAATGAATAAATAACTTCTATATTCTATTTCTGTCTATTCTTAGGAGAATTTACCACTTATTATTGAAGGATTTATGATGATTGCTTTAAAATTATTGCCAGATAATATCATCATCTGATTCATCTCAGGTAAGGTTTATGTATAATTTTCTCATTCAAGAACTTTATTACACTTCATTGGTTCATAGTATGCCTGGTGATTTTTAATTTTCTTTTTGTATATGAGATCAATATTTGAGCTGTAGTTTTTCTTTTTCATTTTTTAAAAGACTTTATTTTTTTAAATGGTTTTAGGTTTAGAGCAAACTTGAGCAAAGGTATAGAGGTTTTCCCTATAACCTTTGCCTTTACATTTATAAATATCCCTATTTTCAACATACCAAGCCAAAGTAAATTATTTGTTACAACTAGTGAACCTACATTGACACATCGTTATCACCCAGTCCATAATTTACAGTAGGATTTACAACTGATGTTGTACATCTAATGGGATTGCACAAATTTATGGTAGAGTGCATTTACCATTATAGAATCATTCAAACTAATTTTACTTCCATAAAATTTTTTTAAAATTTTTTATTTCTTTTCAGAGTAACAGTATTCATTGTTTTTTGCATCACACCCAGTGCTCCATGCAATACGTGCCCTCCTTAATACCTACCACCTGGCTCCTCTAACCTCCCACCCCCTGCCCCTTCAAAACCCTCAGGTTGTTTTTCAGAGTCCATAGTCTCTCATGGTTCACCTCCCCTTCCAATTTCCCTTCACTCCCTCTTCCTCTCCATCTCCCTATGTCCTCCATGTTATTTGTTATGCTCCACAATTAAGTGAAACCATATGATAATTGACTCTCTCTGCTGGACTTATTTCACTCAGCATAATCTCTTCCAGTCCCGTCCATGTTGCTACAAAAGTTGGGTATTCATCTGGAGAGGATGTGGAGAAAGGGGAACCCTCTTACACTGTTAGTGGGAATGCAAATTTGTGCAGCCACTTTGGAGAACAGTGTGGAGATTCCTCAAGAAATTAAAAATAGAGCTTCCCTATGACTGGCAATTGCACTACTTCCATAAAATTTTTCAGCACTGTGCCTATTTATCTCTTTTCCCTAAATTCTGAAAATGACTGATTTTTATTTTTATTTATTTATTTTTATTTTTTATTTTTTTTACTTTCTCCATAGCTTTGCCTTCCAAAGAATGTCCAAGATTTGGGTTTATACATTATGTGTTCATTCCAGATTGACTTTTTTCACTTTATATATTTTTAATATTCCTTCATTTTCTTTCCATGCCTTTATAGCTTATTTCTTTTTAACATTGAGTAACATTACATTGCCTGGATATACCATGGTTATTTATCCATCACCTACCAAAAAAAAAAAATATGTGCAGGTTTTTGTGTGGATATAAGTATTCAACACTTTGGGGTAAATACCAAGCAGTGCCATTGCTGAATCATGGTAAGAGAATATTTAGTTTTGAGGGACGCCTGGGTGGCTCAGTTGGTTAAGCGGCTGCCTTCGGTGGGCTCCTTGCTCGGTGGGGAGCCTGCTTCTCCCTCTGCCTCTGCCTGCCACTCTGTCTGTCTGTGCTTGCTCTCTCTCTCTCCCTCTCTCTCTGACATATAAATAAATTTAAAATTTTTTTAAAAAAAATTTAGTTTTGTAAGAAATTATCAAATTGTCTTCCAAGGTGTCTGAATCATTTCCTATTCCCACTATCAATGAATGAAAATTTCTGTTGTTCTATATCCTCAGCAGCATTTGGAATTATCATGTCATTGTTCTGGATTTGGCCATTCTAATAGGCACCTGGTTGTAAACTAAAGTTATTTGGATTTACACCTTCTTAATGACATATTAAAAGAGCATCTTTTCTATGTTATTTACCAACTGTATATTTTCTTTGCTGAGGTGTCTGTTTAAATTTTTAGTGCATTTTAAATTGAGTTGTTTGTGTTCCTATTGTTGAGTTTTAAGGATTCTTTGTATAACAGCTCTTTAACAGAGAGTATTTTGCAAAAATGTTCTCTCACTCTGTGACTTGTCTTCTCAGTCTTTGACGTTATCTTTTGCACAACATAAATTTTTAGTTTTAATGAAGTCTAGCTTATCAATTCTTTATTTTATGGATTGTGCCTATGGTGTTTTATCTGCGAAGTCATTGCCAAACAAAAAGTTATCCAGATTTTCTCCTATGTTATCTTCTAAGAGTTTTATATTTTTTTCATTTTACATTCTGATATGTAATACACTTTGAAATAATTTTGGTGAAAGAGGATGTCCAATGGATCCAAGACTTTTTCAAGGAGACACTCTGCTCCACTGTATTGTCTTTACTCCTTTGTCAAGATCAACTGACAATGTGTGTGGGGATCCAGGTCCGTGCTCTATATTCTGCTTCATTGATTTGGTTTCTATTTTGCCAATACCGCACTGCCCCCATTAATGTATTTCTATAGTATGTCTTGGAGTCAGTAGTGACAGTCTTCCAATTTTGTTCTCTAATACTGTGTTGGCTGTTCTGGATCTTTTGCTTCTCCTTATAAACTTTAAAATTAGTTTGTCATTATACAGAAAATAACTGTTGAATTTTTATTGGGATTTAAATGACTCTATAGATCAATTTAGGAAGAACTTTCAATACTATTTTGAAAATGAATAGTGAGAATGACATGTTGGCCTTATATCTGATCTTAAGTGGAAAAATTTTGAGATTCCCAACATTATGCAATATGGTTTTCTTAGATTTTGTATATATTCTTTTAAAATATTTATTTATTTGGAAGAGAGAGAGAAAGATGGCACAAGCATGACAGAGGGAAAGGGAGTGGCAGAGGGAAAAGGAGAAGCAGACTCCCTGCTGAGCAGGGAAGCCCAACTGGCTCGATCCCAGGACCCCTGGATCATTACCTGAGGCAAAGGCAGAAGCTTAACCAAGTAAGCCACCCAAGTACTACAAAATTTGTAGATATTATTAGTCAGGTGGAGAAACTTCTCTATTCCTAGTTTACTGAAAGTTTTTCTTTTTTTTTTAATCACAATGGGTATTGAATTTTGTCAATCATGTGACAGTCATGTGATTTTTCTTTTTTAGACTGTTGATGTCATGGATTACACTGATTTCTGAATGATTAAACTAGTTTTACATACCTGGGATAAATCCAACATTGTCATGCTCTATAATTCTTTTCATACATTGTTAAATTCTAGTTGAAAATATTTTGTTGAGAATTTGTACATCACTCTTCAAAAGATAACTTTTTTTAATTTATTTATTTGTCAGAGAGAGAGGGAGAGAGAGAGAGTGAGCACAGGCAGACAGAGTGGCAGGCAGAGGCAGAGGGAGAAGCAGGCTCCCCGCCGAGCAAGGAGCCCGATGTGGGACTCGATCCCAAGACGCCGGGATCATGACCTGAGCCGAAGGCAGCCGCCTAACCAACTGAGCCACCCAGGCTTCCCTTCAAGAGATAATTTTTGTCTCAAGTGTCTTGTAATGTCTTTGTCTGGTTTTGGTATTAAGATAATTCTGTCCTGTATTAGGAAGCGTTCCCTCTGCTTCTGTTCTCTGAAAGGAACTATAATGAATTGGTACAATGTATTTCTTTTGCGTATGGTTGATTCAACAGTGAACCCATCTGGGCTGGGTTTTTGGCAAGCACCATGAGCATGCTTTGTTTTTGGAGATTATTTATTATTGTCTACATTTCTTTAATAGATATAACTCCATTCATATTGTCTACCCTTCTTATGTGAGTTCTGGCAGATTTTTTTTTTAAAGGAATTGGTCCACTTCATTTAGTTTATCAAATTTGTGGACATAGAGTTGTTCATAATATCCCTTGATTATTCTCTTAATGTTTATAGGATCTGCAGTGATATTCTTTCCTTAATGTCTTTTTTAAAAATTGTGAGGTATAGTTTACATATAACATTATTAATTTTAGGTATATAATGTAATGATTCAATACTTGTATTTATTATAAAATGATTCTTGTAATATTACTGACATTAGTAATGTTTGCCCGTCTTCCTTTTTCTTAGCCTGGCTGAAGACTTAGCAATTTTATTAATCTTTTTATAGAACCAGCATTGTGTTTTTATTTTTTCTAATAATTTCTTTTTTTTACTTTTGTTTTTTTTTGTTCTTAATGTATATTGTTTCTCCTTTTTGAATTTAATTTGTTCTTTTCTAGTTTCCTTAGGTGGAAGCTTTGATGATTTTTTTAGGTCTTTCTTCATTTCTATTATATGGATTCAATGCTCTAAGTGCTGCTGCTCTATATCCTACACATTTTGATAAGTTGTGCTTTCATTTTCATTTAGTTCAAAATATTTAAAATTTTTTCTTGAGATATATTATTTGACCCATTTGTTATTTAGATTTTTATTGTTTAATTTCCACGTATTATGGAATGTTCTGGTTGGGTATTTTTTTGTAATTGATTTCTAGTGCACTATCATTGTGGTCTGATAGCACACATTGGAGGGCTTCTATTCTTTAAATTTGTTAATGTTTGTATCCCACCATGTGTTGTGGGAGCTTGAGAAGAATGTGTATTCCTCTTGTTGGGTTAAGTAGTCTATAGATGTGAGTTATATCCAGTTGATGGATGGTGTTGTTGAAACTAACTATTTCCTTACTAATTTTCTGCCTACTGGATCCATCCATTTCTGATAGAAGTTGAGAATCAACATCTCCAAATATAACATAGTGAATTCATCTATTTGTTCTTGCAGTTCTATTAGTTTTTGCCTAACAGAGTTTGATGCTCTGCTGTTAGGAGCATACATATAAAGGATTTTTTTTTTACTTTTTTTGAGAATTGACACCTTTATTAGTATGCAATATCTTTTTTAATCCCTGATAACTTTTCTTGTTTTAATTCAGCTCTTCTGAAATTAATTTAACTAATCTTGTTTTATTTTGATGAATGTTAGCATGATATAATTTACTTTAACCAATTACTTTTTTTTTTAGATTTTTATTTATTTATTTGACAGACAGAGATCACAAGTAGGCAGAGAGGCAGGCAGAGAGAGAGGGGGAAGCAGGCTCCCTGCGGAGCAGAAAGCCCAATGCAGGGCTTGATCCCAAGACCCTGGGATCATGACCTGAGCCCAAAAGCAGAGGCTTTAACCCACTGAGCCACCCAGGCACCTCTTACCAATTACTTTTAATCTGTATATGTTTTTATATTTGAAATGAGGTTTTTCTAAACAACGTATAGCTGGTTGTTGTTTTTAAATCTACTCCAACAATCTCTGTCTTTTAACTTGTGCATTTAGAACATGGACATTCAAAGTAAAACTGACATAGTTGGGTTGGCATATATTGTATTTGTTACTATTTTTAATTGTTTTCCTTGTTCTTTGTTTCAATTATGTCTTCCACGTTTCTCCCATTTTTTGTTTTTAATTGAGCATGTTATATGATTTTATTTTCTCTTTTTCTCAGTATAAGAGTTGTACTTTGTTTTGCCCTCTTTTTCTAGTGGTTGCCCTAGAGTTCGCAACATACATTTACAACTAATCCAGGACCCCTCAAATAACACTATACTCCTTCTAGGTAGTATGTGTATCATGTAATAAATAACAAACTAATTCCCTCCTTCACATCCCTGGTATCATTGCTGTCATGTATTTTACTTATATGTAATCATACTATCTATGTAATAATATATATAATCATATACAATGATACAATGCATCATATAATATTTTCTTTTACTTTTGAAGGATAATGCCAGAGTTTACAGAATTCTGGATTGGTGTGTGTGTGTGTGTGTGTGTGTGTGTGTGTGTGTGTGTTTTCCTTTCAATTCTTTAAATATTCTCTCCATTCTCTTCTTGATTATATGGTTTCTTAGGAGAAGTTTCTTTTCATATTTGTCTCTTTTCCTCTATTTGTGAGGTGTTTCTTCACCTTGGCTTCTCTCAGGATTTTTTTTTTTTTTTTGGTAATCTTTGATTTATTGTAATTCAAAGATGATATGCTTAGGTGTGGCATTTTATCTTGCTTGGTATACTCTTAGCTTCCTTTAACTGTGACTTGGTGTTTGACATTAATTTAGGGGAAATTCTCAATCTTTATTATTCTAGATAGCGCTTCTGTTTCTATATCTTTTTCTTCCCACTCTAATATTCTCAACTCACATATGTTACACATTTTGTAGTTGAAACACAGTCCTTGGATGTTCTGCTTTGTTTTCAGTCTTTGTTCTCTTTGTTTTGTTGTTGTTGTTGTTGTTGTTGTTGTTGTTTGTTTTTTGTTTTTGAGGAGTCTTGGTTTCTAGCTCACAGATTCTTTCTGTAGCCATGCCTAGTTTGCTAATGAACCCATCAAAGGCATTCTTTATTTCTGTTACAGAGTTATTGTTTAATTTCCACTATTTCTTTCTGGTTCTTTTTAAATATTTTCCCCTCTCTGCTTACACTGTCCATATGTTCTTGCATGTTCTATATATCATCTGCTAGAGTACTGAACAAATTAATCATAGTTTTAAATTCTCAGTCTGGTAATTCCAATATCCCTGCAATTGTAGTTCTGATGCTTGCTCTGTGGTTTTCAGATTGTGTTTTTTTTTGTTTGTTTTCATTTTTGTTTTTTGTTAATGGCTTGTAATTTTCTTCTTGATAGAGGGGTAAATTGGTCTTTTATAAATAGGCTTTATTAATGTGGTGGTAAGGAGTAGAGGGAGGGAAAGTTTTCTATAGTCTTATGCTTAGGTCTCAGCCATTTAGTGAGCCTATGCCTCTGGACTGAATTTCACAAGCTTCTGTTAGTTGTTTTGTTGTTGTTGTTGTTTGTTTGTTTGTTTTGTTTTGTTTTGTTTCATTTTTCTTTCCCTTTTTTGTGGGGACAGGATGGGTAGAGCGGGGTATAGCTAGACATTTTCCTTCTCTCATGTAGAAGGCTAGAGCCTGGTAGGTTTTGATGTTTCTCCTCCTCTAGATCAGTTAGGCTCTGATACCAACTCAGCAAGTTTGGGTCTGGTTAACTAGTTTCCCCCGAGGACAAACATTTTATGAAGAATAGAATGCTCTGGCATATTTCAGGATAGTTTCATTTCTTTTCCCTTCCCCTAGGGTAAGCACATACAGTTTTTTCTTTAATAGTTTTTGTTGGAATCTTGTCGAGTTTCTAGAGGTAAATTTTACAATACTGCCCTTCTCGCACTGAAGTTCTTAACTCTCAAAGTGCTTCACACTGAACTTCCATCAATAAATCAGTTTTCCTACCCCAAAATTAGTTCTTGGGGTGGATTTCTGCTCATGAGTTTCTTCTTTAGTAAGCCATGACTTCTTGTATTCACCCTATCTTTCTCCAGTCTTGGGGATAGTGGTATAACCTATGTCCTCTCCTTTCTAATGGATCCCTAATGAGATGTTGATTTTTCAGTCTATCTTTTTGCTAGTTGTTAGGACATACTGACAATTTCTAAAACACTTACATGCAGAATTTGGACCTGAGAGTCCTCCTTAGCTTTGTGGTTTTTGTTTCTGTATCTGTTGTGTGTGTGTGGGGGGGGTGATTTGTTTTTAGTTTTTTTGTTTTTGTTTTTGTAATTTCCTTTCCACTGCATCTTTCTATGGAGTAGAAATCAAAATACAAGAATGCAGAGGCACTTGGGTGGCTCAGTCTATTGTCCGACTCTTGATTTGAGCTCAGGTCATGATCGCAAGGTACTGAAATCGGACCCTGTGTCAGGCACTTTGCTGAGTGAGGAGCTTGCTTAAGATTCTCTCTCTTCATCCCCCTCTGCCCATTTCTCTCAAAAACAAACAAGCAAACAAACAAACAAAAGAGAGACAGAGAGAGAAAACAAAAGGGAAGGATGCATGTATGTCTAACATATGTCAGATTCTCTCTCTAAATGCATATCTATATCTATATTGATATCATCTACATCTAGATATGAAATCTCATTTCATATCTAGATGTAGATTGGATTGTAGATGTAGAAGTGGATTCATCACCCTGCCTAGGGTTTTGAAACTTTTATGTTTCAATGCTAAAACCAATGCAATTGGTAAAATTTTCTTTGTAAAATGAAAAATTTTAATTGAATTATAGTTCTCAAGATTAGTCAATTGCTAAAATTGCCTGTATAATATTTTAGGATAATTTCTTGTCTCAATGGCAACCCTCTTTAATCAGAAAATCTGGAAGATGGAGTATTGAATTTTATTGTTTTAAAATTTCTTCTGTGTGCTTCTGACAATCACTCAATTTATCTTACTGAGAACTGAAGTTTTCTCTGTTTCTCTATATACAATTCAATGATTTTATGAAACATTTATTGTTGAGCAATCTCTGGATTGCTCCAAAATGGAGATTAAATCCCAGTACAGGGGGGGAAAAGTGAAACTTGAAGGTCATTGCATTTATGGAAAATATCATAATAAAGAAGCAATCAGAGAGTTACCTAAAATGAGCTCTTTGGCATTGTGCCAAGCAAGATAAAGTGACCAGGATCTCATTCCAAATCTCACAGCTTTTCCCTTAACACTTGTTCAACACTTTTTTTATTATTGTCCACATCCAGCCATTGGCAGAATGAAGTGATCTGTTTCATTTTCTATATTGTCTACTCCTTTTATTCTGTACACCCTCCCAGCTTCCATTATGTAGGTAGATTCTCTTCACACTTTCTTTCAGGAATGTACAAAATATATTCCATTAAGGATCTGAAATAGTTTTCAGTAAGTGTAAAATTATGTACAAGAAAAAAAAAGTAAATGCACAGTACACAACTGTCAACAAATTTCATAAACAAAAATCTAAGTGAATGTCTTCCTAACTTCTATGTGGAGAACAGATTTTTTAAAGAAAAATATAAAATTGTTAATCAAAAATGTTAATAAATTTGAATATTCCAAAAATATATAAATTCCATTTATTCTAAGATATAAGAGGAAAGATAAACTACAAGTCTCTAGAAGACATTTATACTCCAGACAACCAATAGATGCTTAAAATTAGGAATATGTAAGCCATTCCAAAAATCAATAAGATAAGAGCAAATAACTCAAGAGAAAATGAACTTTTTATAAAACAGAAAATATAATTTTTTGTACTTTTATAATAAGATATTCACCCTCACCAATAATTTGGGGGAAAAATAGGAACATGGTAATTTTGTTATTTTGCCAACTGGAATAAAATAAGATGTGGTTGAAATCCTAAATATTGATAAGGATGTAGATTAGATCCTTTAATAATTGTTATTAGCATTCTCATTTCGGAAATTGGGCATTATTTTATGAAGTCAAATATCCAGCATTATAAGACATGGTAGTACTAATCATAATTATATAACCAAGACTTGCCCATCCTTACCAGTAAGTGTATGCAAGAATGTTTATAACAGCAAAAACTGGACACAACTGGAATGTTCATGGTCAGGAGAACAGATAAACTTTCTGTGGTATATTCACAAGTAGCTCATATTATAGCTATAAAACTGAATGTAGTATGGTGAAAATAAACTGAAAATATATAAGGTATGTATGTAAATAATAATTCTGTATGAGAAAAAATGGTATCAAAAAACTATGTATAATGTAATGCCTTTTTAAAAGATGAAATTTAAAAACAAGCCACACTAAACCATGTATTTTTTTTCATTGTCTAGTGACCAAAGAACAAAAGACAATTTATTCTCTCCCCTACAAATGCATTCCATATACAAGAGAGGAGGTGCACCTGTAAATCCATAATAAAAGCTCACATTTGAAACAGAGGGAAACAAGAGCAACATAACTCTCATTGGTCCATGAAAATGATGAAATTCTCACAGACAAGTATTATTGGGAGAGCTCTCTGACCGGACACTAAAGAAGGTCTTTGATTTGACCTCAGTTCTTTTCTCTGGAATAATTGTCTCTATATATTATTTTTCATGGCTTCTTAGCACCACATTCTGAGACTTTTCCTCATTGGTTTACACAGATGGCCACATCTGAAGTGGATATTGAAAAATGGGCCTTCATTGTGAGCTTACATCTTTTGCTTACCTCCTTCATGTCTGTGTAAGGGTTTCTTGCTATTATTTTTATTTGTATTAGGTTTCAGTTTATGGATTTCTTGGGAATGAAATGTCTACTTAATAATCAACTACTAACTTATTCCTTCAGTCAGACCATGTGCTGTTAGTTATATTCAAATTTATTTATTTTTTTAGATTTTATTTATTTATTTGACAGATGAAGATCACAAGTAGGCAAAGAAACAGGCAGAGAGAGAGGAGGATGCAGGCTCCCTGCCGAGCAGAGAGCCCGATGTGGGGCTCTATCCCAGGACCCTGAGATCATGACCTGAGCTGAAGGCAGAGGCTTTAACCCACTGAGCCACCCAGGCACCCCTCAAATTTATTTCTGAGGCATACTTTATAATTCTCTGTCATCTATCTGTCATCTGTCTATCATCTATCTATCTATCTATCTATCATCTATCATCTATCTATCAAATGTCTATATACATAATTTTTCCCATTCCTGGCCTCTGTATCTCAATTTAGAAAGGACTGCCTGTAAGCCATCTGGCTTGAGTAATACCAAAATATTCTTCACCACATGGCTAGGTCTTTCAAGGGGAGTTTGTTGCTCAAAATCTTTATTAAATCTTTTTTTTTTTTCACTTTGTATCTAGAACCAGTTGGCTTTTCCAACTAGTCGTGGCCCTGAATTTAGTGAGTTTCTCTATTCTTTTTAATTTCTGCTTTTGAATCAGCCAGGTTTTTTTTTTTAAAGCTCATCCCTTATTTCTAAAATCTTACTTAATGCAATCAGTTAAACCCCAATATCCAACTTAAAGTCTATTTCTAAAACTCTTCTGTGAGAGCCGTAGACTCAGTAGGCACCTGCTTTCTCAGGTATTGATGACAGAAGCTACTAAGTTTTTTGCAACTCCATGACACAGGGCTCCATCCTTCTAGCCTCTGATAATGATTTTCTTGCCACTCTATCATGGAGTTACATAGCTGAGTTTTTTTTTAAACAATAGAATGCCACATAAGTTGCTGATTTATATATTAATTATAAAAATGTTAACTGCTATAACATATAAACGTTAGCTATCCATGGTTTAGCAAATTAGTAGTCTGTTGCTTACTAAAATAAAACCCCAAATGATTGTTTCTAGTAAGCATGTGGCTGTGCCCCAAGTTGTGATTCCTTCTAGCCACTTATGGCTTCACTCTATTCAACATGTGACTTCCACAGTTACAGGACAAAGGGAAAGAGATGTAAGGGCTGCATATGGAGGTTCTTTTGGTCTGGTTATGGAAGTGGCACAATTATTTCAGCTTATACTCAATAGCATAGAACCCAAACACATAACCACACCAACTGAAGGGAAAGCTGGTAAAGAGTTGTGTATCCACATCATAAAGTAAACATGTTTGAAGAACTCCGAGCTAGTATTTGATACACATTTCATTGTAAATTTATTTTTTTGTTATTCTCCCCCATTAGGTTATGAGTTCTCTGGAACAGATTCTTATTTTTTTCAACTTTTTATCCCCACAACAATCACTCTATTGGGACATGAAAAGTGTTGAAGGAATGCTAAATCAATAGTCTTCAGTTTTTGTAAACATGATCACAATAGTGATAGAAACCACAAATGTAGGAAAGACTTTAAAATGCAAGTTTGTGATACACTTCTGAGACTACAACTTTTGTCATCGATATACTCTGTATGATCTTTCTGGTGAACATAGTGGAAAATTTAGATGAAAAACACACATAAATGGTAGGTTTTAATTTTTTATTATAAAATAAGCACAGGGGAACCTGGGTGGCTCAGTTGGTTAAGAGTCTGAATTCTGGTTTAGACTGAGGTTATGATCTCAAGGTTGTGGGATGAAGTCCTACACAGGCTTTGCATTGCGTGTGGAGTATATTTAGGATTCTCTCTCTTCCTCTCCTTATGTACCCCTAAAAATTTAATAAAATAAAATAAACACAAATACAGAAAAACAGAGAAATTGTATACTTCATGAGTGAGCTAAAGCAAATGCCCTTGTAACTTCCACACAGATGAAGAAATAGAAATTTGACAGCCACCTTCTTAGCCCCTCCACGGGTCCCATCCACATTATCAACTCAAAATACAAAATAACCACTATCTGATTTCTATAGTAATAACTTTCTTGTGTTTCTTAATTTTAGTACTCGACTCTATGCCCTTAGACAAAATAGTTTAGTCTTGCCCATTTTTACCTAGTAAGTATGTTTGTCTTTAACTCATGAATTATCTTTTCATCTTTTTATTTTTCTCATTGCTTATTTATTGAAGAACTCTGGTCATTTAAAATGTAGAGTTTTTCACCATCTAGATATTACTAATTGTATTCATAGTGTGGTTCTGCTGTTTCTATATTCTTTGCATTTCTTGCACAGCTGTATTCAGATGCATTAGCTATTTCAGGTTCAGTCCCAATGAGGATACTATAGGAGGTATGTCTTCCTACCAGGAAGGACACAAGGTCTAATTGTCCCCTTTTTTGTAAGGTTAGCAACTGGTGATTCTCTAGGTCCATTAATTCATCAGAGATTACTTACTGGGTATTTTCTTATTCTGTCATTGCTTCCCATTTATTATTATGAGTGCTCTTATAAGAAGACACTCTTCCCTGTTCAGCTATTCTTCAGTGCAGTTCATTAAAACAACAACAACAAAAAGTCAGGATATATGCTCAATTAGTTTTCAAGATGGCTAATTGGATTTCTATCAGCCTCTGAAAGTGAGTAATTATTTTTTAGATATTATTATGAGCTCATGAATTTAAACATATTTAAAGAGCATAAGTTCATTGAAATTATTACCTTATTTGAAACTGAAATTGTCCCATTAGCTTGGGTCTTTTTCACATGACACTAGTAGTTTTTGATAGTGTTCTTTCTATTTACCATGGCACAAGATAGTCTAGGCTCACATTGTATGTAATTTCCTTGAGACATTTATCTAGGCTAAACTTCTTCAGGTCCTGCTTTCTTTTACTGGAATTAATATTTCTTGACACTAAGAATACTTATTGCTATTGGGCTGATCATTTTATGTATGACTTTTCAACAATCAGAGGCATGACACATAGTGACATATTTTAAGATAAAATATCTCATACCTATACCTCGCATGCAAATATAAAGTCAAGAGAATTATTACTTCACTTCTATTATTACATGTGTATTTTCTTTATTTTATAGTGAGAATCCTCATTCTCAAGAATGTGGAGTATGATGCGTATGATCCTCTTTTCCTTGTAACCTTAGTCTTAGTTTTACATGGGTAATTGTATGATTAATGCTATTAATCCTTTAATCACTTTCATCAACTGTTTTTGACTTTTAATTTTTGTTATTTTCATCTACTTATCTTAATGTATTATGTGCTCTATTTGTCCATTCTAATGCTTTATTTAATATTTTCATATCAGAAACAACTTTTCATTTTTTCCATTTTTTTCTCTGACTGGTGTCACTATTTCTGAGACTTTCTTTTACTTTATTTTTCTTTATATCCTGTATCAATTTCCTTTTACCTTTTAGCTTATTTTGAATAGTATATCATATTTTTGATCTATTTTATTGACATGTCCTGACACATTTCATTGTAGCAGAAATGTTATTCTGCGCTCTTACTGTCCTTTTTCATAAATTAAATTATAGAGGACTCAATTCCTTGGGTTCTTCATTTTTTTTTATTGGAAATTAGTTTTCTTGAACTGTTAGAATAAGGCTCGTTTCAGGTAGCTTTATAAATCTATAGAGATTTTTCTTTTATTATTTTCATGTAGTACTGAAAAATATGTTGGCTTGTTTTCTGAGACTTTCTGGCTTTTAATCCTGTAATTTTATCTAAATCTTCACTTCCTTTCTTTCTTGTATATTCCTCTATTTTTATTTCATGCCGAACAGTTTCTTTTCAATTAGGAGCCTTTTCTAAGGGAGCACTTGACTGACAAAATATTGGTCATGGCTATTGGTTTAGGTATTTCTTACTTTGTTTTTGTTGGGGATTTGGAAAAATTCAAAACCTAGGCCCCGCCACCATTATCGTTCCAGATATTATTATATCTGGAAATATATATTGCTATATATTTCACCCTGAATATGTTTCTGTATTTTCCAATATTTCTTTGAATATTATGTTTTCCTATATATACAACATATGAAATTTGGTGTGTATATATTATTTATATAATTGCAGCTGAAATAAATAAATAATATATATTTTCTTTGTTATATATTATATATTGTGTTATATGTTATATACTAATACTATATATTATATATTTTTGGTTTATTACTGTTACATTATAACGCTTTATTGCTTTAACATGTACATATTTTTTATTCATTTATTTACTCTATATTTTGGATATTGAAATTGAATATCCTCTTCTCTTTCTTCTTCCTATCTTCTGACACATTTTTTCATCAGGTACTCACTTTTTATTAAAGATTTTATTTATTTATTTGAAAGAGAGCAATTGATAGATATAGAGAGAGAACAGAAGTTGGGGGGAGGGACAGAGAGAGGGAGAAGAAGACTCCCCGCTGTGCAGGGCTCCATCTCAGGACTGTGGGATCATGACCTGAGCCTAAGGCAGCAGCTTAACCCAATAAGCCACCCAGGTGCCCCTAATTTTTCACATTTTAAAAAGAAATTTTCCTTGGCATTTTGGAAAGAAACAATAAAATTTCAAAACTTAATGAGCCATATTGCTTTTTATAGTAGATATGATGTGTTCTTTCCAGACACCCTACTTTTTTGGGGGAAAATACAAAAATTTTATTGAGTCATACAATGGCCAAGTTAGAAGGATTATTAGAATGTGTGCATCCCTACCAACAGTCTGGACAGCCTTAATTGTGGAGGGCATGTAATGGAGAACCAGTTGTGATTCACTGAATGTTACAAGGCTTGCTTCTTAACTAAGGAACTAAAGCTGTAAGTTCTTTTAGCAGAGGTCACATTGATCTTTCATTAATGAGAAGGGGAATATTTGGCAAATCACAAACTTTGATCATCAATTTCCTCAGCACTATATCTGTCTTATTTTCATTCCAGATATATTGTTTTAATAACTAGTATTTTGCAAGTAGTATAATGTCTGAGCTACAAGTTCATGCTCTGTAAAGTGGGGATAATCATGATTAATCGCATCTTCTAAAAATGAAGGATAAAATATGTTTCTGCGGTACATAGCAGAGTCCCAGTTAATGATGATATTTCTCTCTCTATGCAACAAAATCATCCTCAGAAACTTTAAGTACAGGTTATCTACCTGCTATTGTGCATATTACAGAAAATATTATTTTCTGTTAATCATCTTGTTTTTGTTATCAAAGGTAACTTATTTTCTTATTCTATAGTATGAATTATGTCTTCACAGAAATCTAGAGGGAAGCTTATCACTTCCTGCTCCCAACAGCCAGCCAAGAAGACCAATGATGCAATCCTACATGAACAAATGATGGGACCATAAACTCCGCTCATTCTAGCTAACTGTCTGCTTCATAAAATACCAATGTCCAAATCACCCTGAATTAAAGAAAATGTTAGGATTATTAGAAAATATGTGGCTTTATGACAGCATGATGGAAAAACAAATGAAATCATTTAGACAAGATAATATAATGTGCCTTAAAGTGCCCTCAGTTGATGGGAGGCTGATAGGCAATGCAATTTAGCACATTCAGTGATATGGCATTTGAGGACAACTGATTGTGGTCAATACAGATGAAGGACATTAAGCATCAGTGGTACAGAGAAGCCTTTTTCACTGTGTCTGAGATGACTGTTATGTCAGCACCACAAGACTGCTATGGAATAGGAAATATTCTAATTCGACAGCACTGAATAGTTGAAAAGTGTGATTTCTAGGACACAAACTAGTGTTCATTTTGCTCTGAATACTTTAATTTGATCAGTACCTTTTGAGACATTTTTCTGTGTGAATATGTATGTGTGTATATATATGGTTATACGAGCATGTAGCTTTTCATAGTTTTTTATATAAGTAGGTATAATACTGCATAGGTTGTCATACAAATTTTTTTAATTTGGTGTCATATAATTATTTTCTTTTCATGTTACTGATACCTTCCTCCAATCTTCTATAAATACTCACAGACACATGCTGGTCTACAGAAGCAAAAATTTCAGTAGGGGATGGAGATTCACGTTTGGGTCATGGCTCCACTTCACTTGGGTTCTTTTAGATTTTCTCTCTTTTGTTGTGAGTCTGTCTCAGGGAGGCTGTTTATTCACAAACTTTTCCCCAGTACTTACTATGGCTTAATGATGCTCCTAGGAGCTAAGGATAAGGTGATATCAAACAGTTAAAGTCATTATTATCATCAAATTTACATGTGAGTGACACAGGCAGAGCATGAACAATCAAATAAATTCATGTATAATATTAGATTGTCAAAGTAAAAAAGTGGCTACACCAATCTTGGGCTTTACAGCTGAATTCTACACTGTCTAGAAGAATAAAAAAAAAGTTTTCCTTATTTCTTTTAGAAAAATATAATACTGCCTTTTCAGGAGACTAACAAACTGCTTCCACGTAGATTTGAAACAAGTCACAAATCCATGTGCTTTTCTAGGAGAGTGACATGAGCCAACTGACATAGACATGTAGCTCTTGAGCCAATTAATAGGTCATGAAAAATAATCTTAGTCTGATCTAAAGTAATTAGAGCTAAATATGTCTTTCAGGGCCCCCAAGTAGATACAAAGAGAACACCTTTATTCTTCTTAATTGTTGGATAATATTCCAGTTTGGAATCTTGACAGCTTATTTTACGTTTCACTTTTGATGACTATTTAGGTTACTTCCCATTACAGTGTTAATATAAATAATTCTACAAATATATCATTTTATATATCTCCTTGTATTAATATGGAAGAGCTCTTTCAGGTATATAAAAGACTAGAATTGCTGAATCATACAGCATGCTCATTTTAAATGTAAGCTTACTGTGCCAAAACTGGCCTACAAAATTTAAACTCCTACCTAACCGATTTAAATTCCTGTCACTAATGTGTTGCCTGTACCTGCCCCAATATTTGATATTATCACTGGATAATTCTCAGTAAAAGAACGTTATAACATTGTGTTTTCATATGCATTTTATGGGTTACTGGTGAGACTTAGTACCTTTTCATGAGTTATTTGGTATCTCTATTTCCTCTATAAATTGCCAGTTTATATAAGTTGTCTATTTTTTGGTTTATTCTTTTCCCATAGATTTTTCCAATATTATATACCCCAGATATTAGTACATCCTCTAGAGAATAAGCTGCTATTATTTTATCCTTATATCATTTTACCTTTACTTTTCACTGTTGTAACATTTCCCTTTTTGTTACACATAAATTAGACATTTTAATCTTAGTAAATTTATGTCTTTTTCTTTAATATTTTGGGTTTATTTTAAAGTCTTCTCTCTCTCAATATTAAAAACATGCTATCATATATTTTCCTTAAATAGTTTTTAAGAGTTTATTTTTATATGTTCAATAAGTCTGGATTGTGTGTGTGTGTGTGTGTCCATGGGGGGGGTAGAATGTATGAAATACCAGACTTTCCCTTCCAAATAATCAGTCATTTATTTTATTGAATAATCCATCCTGTTCCCATTGATTTGAAATGTAATACTTACTGAAACTAAATTATCATATACACATGGATTATATTCTGGATTCCATTTTTAAATACTTTTGTTCATATTTGTAAAAGTCCTACACTGTCCTAATCACTATGGCTTTGTCATATGCATTTGAAAACTAGTTGCAATTGTGACTTTGTTTTCTTCTTTTTTCAAAATATCCCCTCTTCTTGTGTATTTTCTCTTCCATATGCATTTTCCAAGAAAACTTCTCCAATTTTATGCATTGTTTGGCTGGGGTTTTGAATGGGATCACAATGTTGAGAGAAACTCAGCAGTGCTGTATTATTGAGTTTTCTTATCCGGGAATATGTTGTTTTTATATTTACTAAAATTTTCTCTGAGCCTTTTCATTAAAACACATTTTTCTTATATTAAAGTAATAGAATACTCAAGTAATCCTGATGCATAGGCAGTTATGTGATATTTTGTCCTAAACTATCAAATATTTATGTTCTTCTTTAATTAAATGTGGACTATCTTTTCCAACCATATTGGTTAATATGAGGAAAGAAAGGTCTGTCACATTCATGAAAACTTATTACAAATTGAATATTATATTAGAAACTCAAGAAAAGAGAGAAGAGCCTGAACCTCTGAGTTAAATACCTGTTGATTAAATGGCAGAGACACACAGGCACATGGCAAATTGCAGCATCATATGACAGTTGCCACAAGTAGGTACACTTAAAAAGTTTACGCCAAAGATACAGATGTAGTGAAAAGAAGGGCCATATGTACCCCAATGTTCATAGCAGCAATGTTCACAATACCCAAACTGTGGAAAGAGCTGAGATGCCCCTCAACTGACGAATGGATAAAGGAGATATGGTTCACATAAACAAAATGGAATATAACTCAGCAATTAGTAAGGATGAATACCCAAATTTTTCATCAACATGGATGGGTCTGGAGGAGATTATGCTGAATGAAATAAGTCAAGCAGAGAAAGTCAATTAAAATCATATGGTTTCACTTACTTGTGGAACATAAGGAATAACATGGAGAACATTAGGAGAAGGAAGGGAAAAGTGAAGGGGGGAAAGCTGAGGGGGAGATGAACCATGAGAGACTATGGACTCTGAGAAACAAACTGAGGGTTTTGGAGGGAAAGGGAGTCGGGGATGGGTGAGCCTGGTGATGGGTATTAAAGAGAGTATGTATGGCATGGAGCACTGGGTGTTATATGTAAGCAATGAATCATGGAGCACTACATCAAAAAATAATGATATACTGTATGGTGACTAATGTAACATAATAAAAATAACAACAATAATAATAAAAATATCCAAATCTAGACTGGAAATTGAGGAAAAGTCTTCTTGGAGGGGTGATACCTGGATTTTGAAGGACATATAAAATGCTGTGGTTGTCAGAAAGGAGGTGGGCAGGTAGAGGAGTGAAATAGAAGGGAGTGAAAGTCTACATCTTGATGAGCATGAGAAATTAATAGAATTGTTGAATTATTATATTGTACACCTGAAAATAAAATAATACTACATGTTAATTATACTTGAATTTTTAAAAATGAGGATTTTTTAAATAAATTAAATAAGTTTGAGAGATTATGTAGTTAGCTTCAAATGACATACCTGATAAAAGGTAGAGCCAGGATATACATCCACACAATGTGGCTTAAAAACCCATGCATTTGCTTGTACCCTCATATATTTATTATATTTTTAGTCATTGTGGTTTTCATTTTAAGTGTCTTGAATAGTCAATAGAGTACATGCTATTTTATTTCTATTGTTCCTATTATTTTTAGATTATTAAAAGTGAAATTCTACACCCTTAAATATTTGAAAGATTTTAAGGATGTGACTTATCTTTACATATTGTTAGATACTGAGAAAGAATGACATATTCCTCCATCCTGGGCTTAGGAATAAAATTAATTTAATCCGCGAAGGAGACAGCTACAGAAATAGGTTGAAAATTCCACTTGCCACCAAGTCCGACACATACCTAATTAAGGAGAACTCAGGATGCAGAATCAGACATTATAACAGCATAACATTGTAACAGTAGTGACAATTAGGATTTTAAGGGAAAGACACCTCCAAATCCCCAATACTGGCGTGAGATAAGACCCTGTCAGAAAGCATTAATTAGCAATACTTAGAAAAGGTCTATCCCTTTTTCATGTTTAACACCAAAAGCATTGAAAACTCCAAAGTGAGCCATGTGATTCCACATCCAAATATGAACAGCTGAGGCTGTCCTGGGGGCTTAGTTCAGACCTTAATCAAAGAAGACTGGTCCATTCAGATGTGAGCCCTGTTACTTGGCAAGAATATTGATTAAAGCACATGAAGGAAAATCAAAAGAGTACTGTCTTTATTTCCTTTTACTGACTCCTCCCAGTGCTATTGTCTTGAGGCCTTTCTAGCCAACACATCTTTATTCATCTGGCCTCTGTCCTGGCCAAAAGGATTTTTCTATCACATGGAAGAAAATAAGTATCCATTTAAACAGAAATTGGCTCATTCACAGCAGAACATTTGGAAAACCAGCTATAGTCAATAAACCTAGAATTGTTTTTCCCCAAACTATGCTTCTCTGTGTTAATCAAAGTCTTTCAATAGGTTGAGTTCATGCAACTAATATTGACTAAATACATGAAGATCTGTTTATATGAAATATTAAAAATGCATGGGGAAAATGGAAAAATTAATAGCTTAATTTTTCCTCTCCTGGTTACTTCATACATATTCATAGTGATTGCTTATTAAGAACTTATTTTTCCTTTTACTTTTACCAGTATAATGAAATTGTTAAGATATGGTGAATCAAGAAATTGTTCAGACTCCATACTTATAACTCTCAAAAATTTGTTATATCTAGGTGCTATCTAGGTCTATAAAAATGAATTGGGAGAATGTTCTCATTACAGAGTGAATACATCATAATATAACATAGTAGCATCAAGATACTGAAACTTTTAAAATAGAAGTAGCATTTATTCATTTGGCATCTAGTCTTAAAGTGAATCCAGAGGAAAAATTCCAGGGACTTGGAAAATCAATATTAGATTTAAATTCCATAAAAATTGATGAAATACAGAAAAACAGACCTGAGAGCTATAGTAAATGAAAATAGTTTCTGGGCTTAAGTAGACAGTGAGTAGGAAATATAATTTCTTTTTGTTTGTTTGTTTGTTTGTTTACTTGATTTTAAGATGTGATTCACTGTATGACTCCAGTGTTTGTCAGGCAAATCATGATCACCTACGCCATTAATATTAAATGGTACAGTTGCCTAAATAGAAAGGAGCTCCATTCCCAAATTATGGCTACCGTCTGTATCCGTTATAATGACTTTAAATTTGGAGCACCAACAGAACATCATTCTTTGTGTTCTGGGCCCACAGTGTCATTTTAAAAATAATTTGCTTTCTCCATCATGTAGCAGTTGATTCTCAGTTTCTGCTTCTGTGTACTGACTGGCTGCCTCTCACAATTCCCCAAAGTGAATTTTATAAATACTTTATGGCCTGGAATTTAAATTATGCATCCCTAGATGTCCACCAAGGTGGAGACATTTGAAGAAGTAATTTTAAAAGATGCGGTAACAGAAAGAGAGTAATGTTTTTTTATTTATCTAAATTGTGTCTTTTATAATATGCTATGTGTGTATTTATACTACTCTATTAATGTTTTAAAGCATGTGTTTTAATGTACTGTTTTATATAGAGTATGTGTAGAGTCTGTCCTATTCTCTTTCACAAGGAACTAAATTTAAGAATTCTTCCAAGCATTAATACAAAAAGATGATTCCAAATGAAATGATCTAAGTAGCTTTTGTGGGTAAATTTCAGGTTCTTGAGTGAGCAGACTAGCTAAATAGGATCCTTAGTTAATAATCCTATCTATAGGCTACACTTTCATATATAACCTGCTAATGAAAACTTTTTAATAAATATGTGAAATATGTTTTTACAAAATCATGGTGACCAATCAGGTAGCCAACTGAGGAGGATTTGGCAAATATGTTCACTGCTAAAAGTATTAAATATTATGTGCCCTCAGGGTATACACACCAAACCAAAAAAAATTCAGTTGTTCTCCTATTTATACAGTTTTAATTGCTAGGTTTTTAAATATAATTATTAATTTCCACTTCTCACAGACATAAAATCAAATTTTTAAAAGGAATTTGAAAATAAATCATGGTGAGACACTGCCAACTTGATTTCCAGTTTAAGAAGATATTACTCTATTACATGATATCAAATTTAACAATTAAGTTTAAAATTATTCTGTCATTATTAAATTTATTCAAAATCTTTTGAATCTATAAAGTCATAACCTCATCCAAAAAAGTTCTCTCTTCTATATAATTTTCTTCAGAAAATAGTTTTCTCAGTAAGTAACATCATCTAGGAGCAAAGGTAACTTGGTGAAGGCTGGCAATAACTAAGCAAATAATGTAGGCCAGAGGAAAAAAATGAAATATTGAGAGTTCTGGAAAATTACTGAGTGATGCAGATTTGCAATAATAATGCATGGAATATTGAAATTAAAATTAGGAAACTACTAAAAAATTTTAGCTTATTTTATAACCCTGAAAAATGATCTAAAATTTTAAAACTAGCAATACCCAAACTGCTTTCTGTGATTTCCTGGACAGGTTTCTTCATATGCTATCATTTATGTCAGTGGTGATTATAATAGAAAAGTTAGTTATACCCAATTTATTAATGTCAAATGGTGCATAAATGTATTGCCTGAATGGTAATGAAATAAATGAGTGAAGGTTGTCTATTCATAGAATGGCTGTATCAGGTTGTTTTGTTAAATAAAAAGCATGTTAAGCAAAGTTAATTGAGTGGTTGATTCAGATGTTTTCCTTGTTTCAATATTATTTTGGTATTAAGGTAGAGAGATAAGCTTATGATTTTTATTTACAAGTGTTTTGTAGTAACAAATAACCACATAATAATAGTAAACTATTGTTCATCAATTAATGAAATAATCAATACTTCTTGAGTTCTTACTAGATGCTGAGAACTGTTCTGGGTATTATGGCAGAGAAAACAACAGAAACAACAGAAAATCCATTCTTATGCAGATTAAATTCTAGAGTTAGAAAACAGAAGATAAAATTAAAAATTCAAATACCAAATACCAGTGATATGCTAAGGAACACAAACAGAAAAGAGAGATACAAAGTCTGGGGGAAGACATGGAAACATTGCGGGGAGTGGTCAGGGGATGCCTCACTCCTGAGTTAAGGTTTGAGAAACAATTTGAGGGAAGTAAAGAGGTAAACCATGGCACTGCCTGGGGTGAAATGAGAAGACCCAGACAGAAATACTAACATGGAAAAATCCCCATGTAGGAGTAAGCCTAACCTCTTGGAAGAAGAACCCGAGGCTAGTGTGGTGGGAGATAATGGAGGGTGAAAAAAGCCCTTCTCCCAGTCAAAAGGTTAGTGTAGGCTCCAAGAAGGAGGAGGAATCAAGGAAGATATTGAGTAGATAGGTGACATAAATGATGTATCTTTTAACAAACTAGGTCCAGACGTTGTGTTGAAAATAGATGAAAGATAGAAGTGGATGGTGAGACATCAACAAATAGATGTATAGATAATGATGATTGGGACTTCAGTGATAGAAATGGGAGTGATGAGGAGTCACTGGAGTCTGTCCATAGTTTGAAGGCAAACCTACAGAATTTACTGATGTTTTGGAAGGGAAGAATGAGAGAAATCAGAGTCCAAACTGACTACAGGGTCTGTTTTGAGCATAAATATTGAGTTGCAATTAAATGACTTGCAAGGCACCTGGGTGGCTCAGTTGGTTTAAGTATCTCAGGGTCCTGGGATCAAACCCCGTGTAGGGTCCCCTGCTCAGTGGGGAGTCTGCTTCTTTCCTTCCCTCTGCAACTCCCCCTGCTTGTGCTCTCTCTCATAAATAAATAATAAATAAAAATCTTTTAAAAAGTAAATAAATACTTGCAAAAACCTGTAGGAAGGGCATACTATGTGGGGGGGGAATGGCTGATAATATGAGAGCGTGTTTTAAACATGTCATCTAGACATATTGAGTGATAATTTGCATATAGGGTCTGCAGATCAAGGGACAAACCTGGAATGGAAACATACATGTGGAAGCTATGAGAATGTATTATATTTAAAGCCACAAAATCAGGAGGTGATTATAGATAGAAGAGGGGAAAAATACAAGGATTATGTAATGAGTCTTGAATTCTAAGATACAATGATCAATAATGAAGAAAAAGCTGAAAAGGTGGAGTCAGGTATTGGCAAGGGCATGGGGGGACCAGCATATGATGATATCTTAGAAATCAAGTGAAGAACGTGTTTGAAGAAAATGGTGGATAGTGTCAAATATTGCAGACAGAATAAACATTGAATTCAGTGACGTGGAGTCATAGGCATCTCAACAGGAACAGTTTTGGTGGAGTACTGGTGATGACCTCCTGACTGAGGAGGGTTCAACAGAAAATTCCGGAGTGAGATTGGAGATAGGACCTGCAGAAATGTCCTTGAAGACACTGAATGGGATGGAGAAGATGGGGCAGTTGCTGTAAAGAGTGAGATGAAGAGAAGGTTATTTTTAAAAGATGGGAGCAATAGAAACATGTTTCTATGCTTATCAACATTGCTCTTATTTTTATCATGTAAACAAAATGTCCTGATTTTCTTATTACTCATTTAACAATCCCAATGATTAGTTGTGACAGTGATAAATTATGTTGGACCTCTTGTTCCATTTTCACATTTACATCAAATCATTTACGTTTCATCGGGCTTCTTGAATTTCAGATTCCCAAGATATATGCTACTGAAATTTTAATTAACAATTAAATTTTAGCCTACTAAAAATAAAAAGGTCTTTTATGATGAATAGGCGTTAAAGATTAATATGAATCTGCCACTTGGATATGAGTACAAAGCTTTCCCTTTCAAAAGTGTTATAATCAAATATTCTGCTTCTAAAATAAAAATGGTGAGGTTATCTTTAAAGACTGGGGCACATATATTCACATAAAATTGGGCATGACTGGGCATAATGGAAGAAATTAATGAAAGAAAAATTTAAGATGTAATCAGGAGGAAAAAGATTTTAATAAGAACTAGTGAATGGTGCAGTGATCCCCCATGAGAAAGTTAGGAGACACTATATTTTAGGCACATTATGTAGACTGTGCATGAAGAATTTTTTGAGGGTCAAACCTTGTTTCTGGCCCCAGGAAACAGAGCATACTAATCCAATGTGTAAATTTAGATGTTGCTTTTTGAAATGCTCGTGCCTTGCAACTTATAACTAGATAATAAGTGTTTTGTGTATGTACCTGCTACACGCTAAGAAAAATATACTTTTTGGAATCCATTTCATCATCTTTTTATGCTCTAGGTAGAAACACATGAAATTATCATGTCAAAAAATTTTTAAAAAGGTTGAATTTTCATGATGCCTTGTAATTTAATGTTGTAAAATCCGCCCCCCCCATGCCCCTTTTCAGACAATGGTCTCTTTAAGAACATCCTCACCTCCTTCCCTTTCTCCAAGAAATCTGCTGAGTGGCATTGAAGAATAAAACCTGTTCTGCAGGCTGAGTTAGTATGAGTCTTGTAGCAGGTAACTTTCTAACTCTTATTTTGGTTTCCGGTTTTTCTCATGACATTCACCTTAGCAAACACTTTGAGCCTGAACTGATTCCATCTTGTTAAGCTCTCTACCCTTGTTATAAGGGAAATTATAAGGGAGGTTATAAGGGAGGTTGCTGGAATTGCTCCTTTTCGAACAGAAAAATTGTTCCTTTTCCAAACAGAAAGTTTCAGGAAAAAACAAACAAAAAGAAATGGACAAAAAACAGTTTATGGAAGTTATTCTACATTCCATTATATCAAATTAAAAATGGACAGATCTAACTCCAAAATACCTTTGGCTTCCCCTAGTAATACTTAATGTAACTATCATCTATTAATTTATATTATTCTTCTTAGACATATTCATACATCTAAATACATCATTCTCCTTTAAAAGTATTGTGGTCCAAATGTAAATATTTGTTTAAATAGCTTTTTAAAATACTTCATGGTAGATCAAATCATTCTCATTCTAGAAATTAAAAATTGGAGTAAGTCTAGGAAAATAAAATGGAAATATATATAGAATGGACTTCCATAACTTTGCAAAATTCCCTGTACGTCCCCTGGTCTTCTCTTGTTTTCTCCTCTCTTTTTGAAGAACATACTGAATTTCGGGATTAACACTCAATTTCATTTGTTTTCCCCTTTAGACATGTATTTGTATATATTTTGCTATTTCAATAGCCTGCCATCCTAATTCTCTGTCAGAGTTTTGACTAAAGGTGATGCTAAAGTTGTATGTATTAGAAGTGGGGTGTTTTTGTCAACATTCATTTATTGTACATCAATGCATACATTATGCACTGTTCAGGCAGGTCTCTGCCATTAGTTGAGATTACAAAAGAAGGCAGAACCCAAGCTCTGGCCTGTAGAAACTTGTCTTCTTGTGAGAAAATATGTGAAAAGCATAGTGGAGATCATATGAGAAGACTTTGCTTGAAAATTCTATCAATGAATCTGAATATTATAGAATTGCTAATAAAAATTCAAGTTAGAACTGGTTAGTGTTTAGGAACCTCATGAGGACCTTTTTTAAACTCAATAAGTAATAAATACAAAGGTTATTCTGAGCTACTTAGACATTTTTATGAATAAATGTGATATTCTAATGCAGGCCAAGCTATTTTCACATAAGCCCTACTGCATAAGATGTTCATCGGAGACCAATGAAGTTCCCATAAATGTCTTGTTTTTCCTCATCTCTATTCTGAGGAAAGGAGGAGGAAAAATCTTCTTTGTAGTTACCAAGGCCCTGGTATTCTAAGAAGCTACATATGCCCAATTCCCCTACATTATCCTTAGTTTTTCTTTCTCTCTTTCTTTCTGGAGTAGTGATAATTTGCCAAAGCAAAGTCTTCTGCCCATTGGCCTGGTTTCAATATCACTTTTCTCTGTAATCTGAAAGTATTAGTAATTACATCTGATCCCTGGTAAGAGGACTCAGTTAAAACAGTTCAAATACCTCGTAATGTATTTGTTTCCACAACTTTGCAAAATTGTTCTTGCAAAGGGGATCAACCTGTTATTGAATCACACAACTCATTTTTTTCTTTTTTTTAACTTTTGAAATAACTACATATTCATAGGCATTTGCAAAAATATAATACATAGAACCCAGTTTACCCTTCACCTAACTTCTCCAGTGGTGACCTCTTACATAAGTATAGTCCAGTATGGAAACCAGGAAACTCATATTGGTGCAGTGCTGTTAACTAGACTACAGACTTACTCAGTTGGTACCATTATTTATATGAACCCATTCATACATTGCAAGTGTTAGTGTGTTTAGTTTCATGCATTTTTTCCCCATGGTTTGTGTGACTACAAGGAAAGTCAGGATTCAGAACTATTCCATCACCATAAAGGAACTCTACCTGCACCTTTTCATATCTGCACTAACCCTCCTACACCTCCCAATCCTGTCCCGATCCTCTGGAAACACCTATTCTATTCTCTCTGTCTATAGTTTTGTGATTTGGAGACTGCTATAGAAATAAGATTCTTTATGTATTCAATATTTCTTTCTTTGTATTTTTCCCCCTTCGCTTTCCACTCTTGCAGTAATCCTGTACTTTCCGCTCTTATCTGAAGACTCTGGTGGAAATTTCACTTCTAGGCTCATTCAGGTTGAATTTAGTTCTGCGTAGCTGCAGGACAGATTCCATTTCCTTGCTGTCTAGTGGCCTAGTGCTGCTCTGACCTAATAAGTTCTGCCCACATCCCTTGGCTCATGGTACTGTCCATCTTCAAAGCCAGCAACAATGAATCCAATTCTTGCCTTTTGGATTTCTCCAATTTTCTCTTTTGCATCTCTTTTTAAGGACTCATTGTTTTAGATTAGACCCACCTATATTTTTTTTCTTCCATATAACAATACAATCTAGAGGGTAACACAGGGGACAGGGATGAAAGGAAACAATACTCTGTCTACCACAACTCCATTTTTTTGCTTGTTTTTTGTTAACGGAGTTTTGCGTATGTGATAATTGGCTCACTGGAAGATCATTTGGTTCAAGAAGTTTTAAATTTCAGACCACCTAACTAAAAAAAAAACAAACAAATGTCTTTTATGTTCTTTCCATATCATAACATGGAAATGCTTTATTTTGTTATTTTAAATTATTTTTTTAAACACTCTGTCATTTGTTGCTAGCCTGTGTGAGATATAGTTTAGGGAGAAATACTTCCTCCACTGATAATGATTTCAATAGCAGAATTCTCTCCTGCTCTTTTTAAATAGCATTAATCTTACTCTCCATGATGGTTTGTTGGTAGAAATGATAACCTGCATAAAACTGATTTGGAAGTCCTTTGAGATTTTAAAAGAAGGCTGCTTAAAAACAAACAAAACGAGATTAAGTAAGTTAGACTATGTTGTCAGTATGGAACTAAATACCAAACCAAAACCAAATCCTCTCTCCCAAGTACAAGTAAACAAGGAAGTTGTGTCTTTACAGTGCCTCTAGTCCTATCGTAGGGAAGCCTAAATATTTAATGAACAAGAATAATTAGTTGGAAAATGGCATTTCTTAACTGGTGAAGGATCCTACACTAAGCACAGCTGCTGCTTAATGTAACCAAATATTCAGGGACATCTACAAAAAGTGACATGCAAGTAGATATTATAAATGGAGTATAATTTAATCCAATTAGGTAGTTTTTTCTAAGATAAATAAGTTTGAAGAATATATTGTATTGTTCCTCATGGCTGTACTTTTGGAAGAGCACTTCACAAGGAAATATAATTCATACTAGTGCTCTCCACAGCTATGAACAACACTGTGGAAAACTTCTCTCTGTGGGTGAAAGCCAAAATTACATTTTCTGGAGTTAAATAGAAACATTCTTCTCTCTGATCAAATTTTAATGAAACAATTCAGAGGAAAACCATCATCTTACTTCAAAAATTGTTTTTACGGAAAATATAATAAATTCCAGCCTTCAGGCATAATCATAGCTTCTCCGTTTGGCTCTTCACTGTCTGCTGAATCAAATTGATGAAGACCTGAACTCTGATACTGACCATGGATCCAAGGTCAATTTAATGTGCACCAGGCACTGATTAAAGTGCAATTCATATGTTCTCTCAATCAATATAATAATATAAATTTTGGAATGTGGCCACAAAATTTTATTTAAGTTTCACTTCTTGTCTTTTATAATTTCCAAAGTACATTTTCTATTTATTATTTCAACCATGATTTAATTCCCCAAGTCACTGGAAATCTAGTTAGAACCACAGAATACAGAGTCCTAAGTAGTTCAGAAATCACCTTGCCTAAGCCTTACTGTATAGGTGAAGAATGTGGGATCCCACGGTGGCCTGGAATGAAGCACTGCTAACTGGGGGCTGCCCAGAGCAGAAATATGCATCCTAAGATGTCATAAAGCATCTTGCTGCTTCACTTCCTATAGAACAGTGAAACCATTTTAGAAGTAGAATTTAATTTTTAAATAATACATAGTCATTATAAAAGAAAAAAAGAGCAAAATATCATGAAATACAGAAAAGTAAATAGGTAAAATGAAAACCATCCAAATTATTACCTCAGAAATAACCATTTCTTACATTTCATGAAATTTTATTACAGTATCTTATATATATACAAATAGAAGCAAAAGAGAGAGAAAAGGTGTGAAAGGGAAGAGAGAGAAGGGGAGAGAGGGAGTGAAGAGAGAGAGGAAGAGAAAGGAATAGAGAGAGAGAGGAAAAGGGAAAGAAAAAGGGGGAGAGAGAAATTTTAATTTAATTTGATTTAAAATGGACAGACTAAATATTTAAAAACCAGCATTATATGTTATTTAAATAAAGCATATATTTAATCTTATTTGAATTTAACTCCAGAAAGAACTGAAGGAAAAGGAAATACTGAACTTTATATAGATATTTCATTATTTCAAGATACAGTCACATAAATATAGTCTTCTAAAATTAAAAGAAATGAAATAAATATTTTTAAAGTTAATGCTAGTTTTTTTTAATGCTAGTTTTAAAGAAAATGTCTTATCCATATAGAATATCCGCTGACTTTTTGTAATCAAGCAGACATTAGCACACATGTAATCCCTCTTTTCTCTTTCACCTTATATGCAGTTATTGTCATAAAGATATAACTTTCCTATTATTAAAATCTACCCATTTGTACATGCTGATTTACAATCTTACATTTTATAATCCATGAGGTAGCAGTATTAGATATTCTTTAATGGTGGTAAACGCCACTACCAAACATTTTTAATAGTACTCTTCATTTTTTCAGGTTACTAATTTTTACTCAATTCACAGTTGGGTTGAGTTTTAACTTTATTTGTTTTTTCCCCAAGCAGAGATCTTCTTGGTATACACTTCCTTGGACTTTTAAATTATTATATGTTTGTATGTAATCTTTATATTAAAATGACAACTTGCTCAGATGTAATATTAGAGAATCACTTGTCTTCCTTTTCCTCAGAACCTTGTAGAAATTGTTGCACTGTATTATTTTTAACCAATTTATTAAGGAATGATTAAGGCACAAAATGCTATACATGTTTAATCTGCACAACTTGATGAGTTTGGAGATAAGTATGCATCTGTGAACCCATCACTGCAATTTGTGCCATAAAAAGGGTGTTGGTATGTGGATGTACAATGACAGTATGATTTTCCTTCTGACTTACTTTCACTGCTGGAATTCCTATCTGGGGTATCTATATGTTTTGAGTTCAGTGACTTCACCAGGACATAGTGCTCAATCTTCTGAATGCATTTTCCCCTTGATACACAGAGTATCTCTTAAGCCAGCAAATAGAATCGGGCAGAGACAGCTGACTGAAGGAGTGATTTAGTTAGATATGCCTTTTTTTCTTCCATTATCTTCATTTTGTTTAACAAAAGTATTAATTTTAAGTATTTTAAATTTCCTGTCTCTGTCTTTTGTATCTTCAAATTATCTCATATGAATTTTTTATGATCATTATTTTTCATTTCCACTTTGAACCTCCATATATTGTCACTGTGTTTATTCCAGTGTAACTTTGTTTCCTGTAATATTAAATTCCAGACTCTCTGCTCTGCACTCTATCAGTATTTCTCTGTTCCATTAAGTCTCTCCTCTGCTGTTCTGCCTCATTATGAAGCTAGGTCATAGTTAGTCAATTTATGACATAATTCTGTTATTTCTGCTCCAGTTTCATGTCTCCTGAGATATCCCACCATATTCAGTGAAGTTGTTCCCCTTTCTCCTGGTCTGTGGACCTAGTCAGAACTTGTCTATCAGCTAAATGGTCAGTGAGCTGACTTCGAGGAGGTAGTACTTACCTGTGGAGTGATACACAATTTAGGTTCGTAGCGATATAATTATTTGGTTTAGCTTTCTTTTTATAATCTTTGTTTTTCAGAATATTTCTAAAGAGATAAAGGAAATAAAGATGTCTTAATTACCATTTTTTTAAAAAATCACAAAATTTTTTTGTTGTTTTTTTGTTTGTTTGTTTGTTTTTTGTTTAATGATTAATGTGTTCCTGGAACAGATAAAATGGATTTAGATCTATGGTGGGCTTGTGTCATGTTTAGATTTCACATCCTTTTGCTCTGATACCAATAGCCCTCAAATTGCATGGACTTTCAAAAAAAGTTTATTTGTTTCTCACATCACATCTCCATCATAGTTTTTTCTTCCTCTTGAAACCCAGGCTAATGGAACAAACTCTCTAGAACTTATTATCATGGCATAGGATACCACAAAATGGCTCTTAAAGCATCTGTTTGCAAGTAGGCTGTGTTTCCTCCAACCGTAATTCACGGACCCATGGGAAAAGGAACATGATTAAGATTAATGCTAATACATAATAGTTAATAACTAAAATTCATGGTTAGAGAGGACTAAAGACTATTTGGGATTTGTAATGAAATTTAAAACTGTCCATCTTCTTGAACACAAAATTATTCACCTTCCACAAGAAAAGGTTATCCCCTCTTCTGAAGTGAAAACATCTAACTGCTATACAATCATATGGTCTAGCCTCAAAGCCCAGGATCTCATGATTTAGGGAAAATGTGGTTTCTAGTTTCTTTTTTTCTTGCTTTTGTCTCTTTTATTTTATTTTAATTACAGCATAGTTAACATACAATGTTATATTAGTTTCAAATGTGCAGTATAGTGATTCAACAATTCCATACAACATCTAGTGTTTAGCACAGCAAGTGCCTTCCTTAATCCCCATCATCTATTTCACCCATCTCCTCACCCACCTCCCCTCCAGCAACCATCAATTTATTCTCTATAGTTAAATCTATTTCCTGATTTGCCTCCCTCTTTTTCCCCCTCTATGATTTTTTGTTTTGTTTCCTAAATTTCACATATGAATGAAATCATATGGTATTTTTCTTTCTCTGACTGACTTATTTCACTTAGCATAATACCCTCTAGATCCATCCTTGTTGTGCCAAATGGCAAGATTTCATTCTTTTTTTCATGGCTGAATAATATTCTGTGATGTGTAGTTTTATGTCCTAATCCTCTGAAATAGAGTGATGAAATGCATGTAGCATAATTATATTTACGACTTTCATTATAAAAATAAGTAGAGTCAACCACATGGAAGTCACTGGTCCATCCTATTTATGGAATCTTAATAAGGAGATATTATGGAATCACTGGAGATGGTCATATTTCTTAATTAAGTCTTAGTTCTTCTTTCCAGCTCACTGTACTTCATGACTCTTGGCTCTGTTCTGAGGACCTTCCTTTTCTATTACCCTTCTGACCCATCTGAAGAGGGCATTAAAGAACAGGTAAATAAGAAGCTTTCTCAGACTACATCTTCATAAGAAATCAGTGACTTAACCATCAGGTTGAGTCTTAAATGTTATGTATCTTTTGAGTCAAACTTGTTCACTGAGCAAACCAAGACTCAAAAGCTTTGTTCATCTTTCATCTACTTTATTCCTTCTAGTCTGTTCCAAATGGCAAGAGTTTTACTGCTACCTCTTTTCTGGACTTGCTACTCATTCCAGGTTAATTACAGAAATATTGAATGTACCAGGATTCTATGAGAAGAAGGCTATGTGCCTTTCTCATAGAATAAATTCAAACATTTGTAACAAAGGTTGTGATTACAATAGACTTCATTTTGTCCTTGACATAAAGCTTGGTTTTAATACTACTTCATGGCTTAATGACATTATTACTTTTAATCTTTTACCAATTATAATGAAAATCAGTTCCATCTTCCAAGTCCACAAGTCTAAAGTCTGTGTTCCCTGTAATTTCTGCTTAATTGTGTTCCAATTTTTTCCTGAGTTTCTTCTGTTTCTTGAAAAATCAATATCAATGCAGCTGACAGCATTCAAGTGATGTTTATAACTTCCCCAACTCTTCACCAAAAGCCATACATTTATTCAGTAGATTAAATGGTTTCCACAGTCCTGCTAGTGATACCCAAATATTTTGCCACTTTATTATGTGAGTTGTCTTTTTGCCAGTTTCCAATAATTGTTTTTTCAGCATGCCTTTTGCTGGCTTTGAAGCAAGAGTTATTTGTAGTTGTTACAGTAAAACCAGCTTTATGGTAATGACTTCTGTATTGGCTTCAGTCATGAGTGCCAAAATTACATAACAAAACCAAATTCTCAGTGGCAGGACAATGCATTTCTCTCTTTCTCATATCCCATGTCCATCAAGGGTAGTTGTTAGTTGTACATTTTCTTCATTCTGATGTGTAATCTAATAAAATTGCCTTAGTCTGGGTCTGATCAATGTGGTAAGAGAAGAATATACAATGATGCAATGGAAATTATAGCTTCTGCTTAGAAGTGGTATGTGTTAGTTCTATTAATTTTTATTGACCAAAGCAAAGTGCATGTCCATTTATGATTCAGTGAAGATGAAGAAATATAATTCTCTCATGTGAAATTCTAATAGTACATGTATCAAGGATATCAAGACAATCAAAACAAAGTAGATATTGTCCAAGTGAACTCAGCATATCTAAAATACAAAGAAGGATGCAAGTCATCTGGTGGACAGAATGGAATTCCTCTAACAAATGTGCTAATTATGTCCTTTTCTTGAGATATTATTTACAGAAAATTGAACAGGTGCTACAGCCTGTTCCCATTCACCCTGTCTCATTCTGCCCTCTGCTTCCCTTATCATTAACATACTGCACTGGTGTGCTATATTTGTCACAATTGATGAATCAATATTGATCTGTCATTATGGAATTAAATGCATTGTTTACATTAATTTTTACTTTTTGTGTTGTTAATTCTGTGTTTTAACAAATGTATAAGTTTATGTATCAACCATTACACTATGTTACAATAGTTTCCCTGCTCTAAAAACCTAGTTTATTTTTTAAGTGTACCCATATATTAATATTGTATTTCTCTTTGTCTATTTTATAAATTATTTTTTGCTTATTTACAACAAATTACCTTGCTTGGCATACATGCCCATGGCTGCTAGACCAGCCTGTCTCTTTGCTCTAGTTTCTCAAAACTGCTTCTCCTGAAGGCGAACTTATTTGCCCATTGCCCCAGAGACAACTTCTTTATTCTTGCTATTTAACTTTGCTCAAGTAGTTTTCCCAATGGAAGACTTCCCAGCTTTTCTTCTTTCTGCAAATTGTCCAAAAGTTCCTGTTCAAATTCCATCACTTCTGACCAGTCTGTGCCATACCAGAACTCTTTCTGTTATTGATTCTTACAGCAAGTGTTATCTCTGTGCCATTTCTCCAACAGTTAACCGTGGATCATTCTGGTACTATCTTGTTACATCGTTTGGAATTGTTATTTCATTTTTTGTTGTGTGTACATATGTCCTAAGTATGTGAAATCATCATGAAAGTAACAATTCTCATTTCAATTTTTCATTGAGCCCAACAGAATCACCCAACAGTCAATCACTCAGTATGTTTATGCTGATCAATAATAACTAAAGGAAAATTATTTCTTTCTTCCTGAGTTCTGCTTTCTTGTCACTGAATGGAAAGACATCATTCTCATTCTCACTGAGGAAATAAATCATATGTGGATTATTTTATTTTAATAATAATAACAGACAACTTACCTGAGCTAGAGTGAAGGAGGTTTCAGAGAAGAAATACAAACATGGAAACAGTACAAGGAAAGGCAAAATAATTTACTGGTGAAATGTTGTTTGCACTTTGAAACATTGGTGTTGAAGTTAAAGGGACTTAAGTGAGCACAAGGATGTCCAGGAGGCACAAGAAGAGGGTACCGAAGAAACATACAACAGAAGTGGAGAGAATGTAAACCCTCAAATCTGCATATCCTGCTTTTTCTATTGCCTCATTCTTTCCCCATTTGTTCACACATCCATCCCTGGAATCCACACTGTTGTATGTGCTAGTTTAACTCTCCTCCTCCTAAAGTCTCTGTGAATGTTTGTTTTGCTGTGGTTGTGAGTGTGAAGGTCTTTTCAAAAAATATATATATCTTCTTGTTCAACAATCATTTCCCCAATTGCATCTTCCTCCACATAAAGATCCATTTACAAATGGTTATCTCATATCTAGATACAGAGCAATCACCCGCCAGTGATCTCTTCCAACACAATGTGATCAGAGGAGCCATGACTGTGAGGTGATCATTTACACATGCTGTTTGAGCTCTGTTTGGTAAAAACTCACTCTGGGGACAGTACCGTTTGGATCGGGCATCAGATGGGATGGGGGAAATGAGAGTAGAGTTGAAAAGGGTTGGTTTATGGAGTAACCATTGTGAGTCAATCCATGTGCTCTTACATTTTATTTACTGCTCAAAACAACTCTACCAGATTTATTGTCTCCTTTTATAACAGTGGCTCTACAGAGTATATTATTTTCCCAAGTCACTAGTCAAACAGTCTTCACACTCTAGTCTATCCTAATCCAAAGTTTATGTTCTCCTCTGTTCCATGTTAAACACTACAGTAGTTGAGTGACAAAAAAAGTGCCATTTATATACCCAAGGTCTGGTAGCTATAAAGTGGTGCAATCTGGGTTGAAACCAATTTTATGCGACAAAAGCCCACACTGCTCTTAGAAGGGGTTAATTTAGGGTTTTTAGTTTTCACTCAGTAAAGTGTGTTTAAAGTGAATGAAAGCACACCCTCTTATTTCCCTACTGAGTGACAGTCCCATGAAGGGAGAAAATTAAAAATAAAAAAACAGAAAGAAAATAGTTCAAGAATTAGATTCCCAGTGCCAATGGTCATTAGTGGATAATTTCATGAGCGTGTTTAAGAGCCTGAGCATGTTGTTTCTATTGTTTGCCTTAATAACGTGAGAAACTCATGGATATCTCCTCTCACCTGCTTCATTTAGATTTTAAATCTAAACTAAAGAAATTTGATGTTTGCATATTTTATTTTTGTTGCTGTTATTACTGATCTTTTGAGCTAATATTAACCAGTTTCTTCAGTTTTTCTTAATCATGCTAAAAAATAGGACCATTTATGTATCATTCTCTTAAGCAAACTAGTGCCATCTGCTTATTCAGTACAGAGGTTATTCTGAGATTTGGACTGACTAGAGAGATCAGAACTTAGCAGATATTTCACATATATGTGACTTCGACTCTGCATGGAACAGGTCCAGTTATTAGAATCATTTATGTTACACCATAAGCTATAATTAACATATCAGTTACTCATATATCATTTCCCAGATAATCACTGTGGGGAGTTATTTTTTTTTTCCTCCTCAGATGTCAGTACGATAAATAACTGATTTTTTTCAATAAATATATGTATCTATACGAT